>RQOL01000119.1:0-24445 GCA_013076295.1 Sanderia malayensis
TTTCAGTGATATTAACATTACTCACACTAATTGCACATGAATCACGTTATTACAGCTGAAACTAAGTAAAATACACATGCATTTGCTTGTTTTCAGTGATATTAACATTACTGCACACTAATTGCACATGAATCAACGTTATTACAGCTGAAACTAAGTAAATTACACATGCATTTGCTTGTTTTCTTTGATATAACATTACTGCACACTAATTGCACATGAATCCACGTTATTACAGCTGAAACTAAGTAAATACACATGCATTTGCTTGTTTTCAGTGATATTAACCATTACTGCACACTAAATTGCACAAGAATCAACGTTATTACAGCTGAAACTAAGTAAAATACACATGCATTTGCTTGTTTTCCAGTGGTTTCAACAATACTGCACACTAATTCCACATGAATCAACATTATTACAGCTGAAACTAAGTAAATTACACATGCATTTGCTTGTTTTCAGTGATATTAACTTTACTGCACACTAAATGCACATGAATCAACGATTTTACAGCTGAAACTAAGTAAATTACACATGCATTTGCTTGTTTTCAGTGATATTTACATTACTGCACACTAATTGCACATGAATCAACGTTTTTACAGCTGAAACTAAGTAAATTACACATGCATTTGCTTGTTTTCAGTGATATTAACATTACTGCACACTAATTGCACATAAATCGACGTTATTACAGGTTAAACTAAGTAAATTACACATGCATTTGCTTGTTTTCAGTGATATTTACATTACTGCACACTATTTGGACGTGAAGCCACATTATTACAGCAGAAACTAAGTGAAATACATATGCATTTGCTTGTTTTCAGTGATATTAACATTACTGCACACTAATTGCACAAGAATGAACGTTATTACAGCTGAAACAAGTAAAATACACATGCATTTGCTTTTTTTCAGTGTTTTTAACATCACTGCACACTAATTGCACATGAATCAATGTTTTTACAGCGGAAACTGAGTAAATTACACATGCATTTACTTGTTTTCAGTGATACTAACATTACTGCACACCAACTGCACATGAATCAACGTTTTTACAGCTGAAGCTAAGTAATTTACACATGCATTTGCTTGTTTTCAGTGATATTAACATTACTCCACACAAATTGCACATGAATCCACCTTATTACAGCTGAAACTAAGTAAAATACACATGCATTTGCTTGTTTTCAGTGTTTTTAACATTACTGCACACTAATTGCACATGAATCAACGTTATACAGCTGCAACTAACTAAATTACACAGGCATTTGCTTGTTTTCTTTGATATAAACATTACTGCACACTAATTGCACATGAATCCAAGTTATTACAGCTGAAACTAAGTAAATTACACATGCATTTGCTTGTTTTCAGTGATATTAACATTACTGCACACTAATTGCACAAGAATGAACGTTATTACAGCTGAAACTAAGTAAAATACACATGCATTTGCTTTTTTTCAGTGTTTTTAACATCACTGCACACTAATTGCACATGAATCAATGTTTTCACAGCGGAAATTGAGTAAATTACACATGCATTTACTTGTTTTCATTGATACTAACATTACTGCACACCAACTGCACATGAATCAACGTTTTACAGCTGAAGCTAAGTAATTACACATGCATTTGCTTGTTTTCAGTGATATTAACATTACTCCACACAAATTGCACATGAATCCACCTTATTACAGCTTAAACTAAGTAAAATACACATGCATTTGCTTGTTTTCAGTGCTTTTAACATTACTGCACACTAATTGCACATGAATCAACGTTATTACAGCTGCAACTAACTAAATTACACAGGCATTTGCTTGTTTTCTTTGATATAAACATTACTGCACACTAATTGCACATGAATCCACGTTATTACAGCTGAAACTAAGTAAATTACACATGCATTTGCTTGTTTTCAGTGATATTAACATTACTGCACACTAATTGCACAAGAATGAACGTTATTACAGCTGAAGCTAAGTAAAATACACATGCATTTGCTTGTTTTCAGTGGTTTCAACAATACTGCACACTAATTCCACATGAATCAACATTATTACAGCTGAAACTAAGTAAATTACACATGCATTTGCTTGTTTTCAGTGATATAAACATTACTGCACACTAATTGCACATGAATCCACGTTATTACAGCTGAAACTAAGTAAATTACACATGCATTTGCTTGTTTTCAGTGATATTAACATTACTGCACACTAATTGCACAAGAATGAACGTTATTACAGCTGAAGCTAAGTAAAATACACATGCATTTCCTTGTTTTCAGTGTTTTTAACATTACTGCACACTAATTGCACATGAATCAACATTATTACAGCTGAAATTAAGTAAATTACACATGCATTTGCTTGTTTTCAGTGATATTAACATTACTGAACACAAATTGCACATGAATCCACGTTATTACAGCCGAAACTAAGTAAATTACACATGCATTTGCTTGTTTTCCGTGATATTAACATTACTGCACACTAATCGCACATGAATTCATGTTATTACAGCTGAAACTAAGTAAAATACACATGCATTTGCTTGTTTTCAGTGATATTAACTTTACTGCACACTAAATGCACATGAATCAACGATTTTACAGCTGAAACTAAGTAAATTACACATGCATTTGCTTGTTTTCAGTGATATTTACATTACTGCACACTAATTGCACATGAATCAACGTTTTTACAGCTGAAACTAAGTAAATTACACATGCATTTGCTTGTTTTCAGTGATATTAACATTACTGCACACTAATTGCACATAAATCGACGTTATTACAGGTTAAACTAAGTAAATTACACATGCATTTGCTTGTTTTCAGTGATATTTACATTACTGCACACTATTTGGACGTGAAGCCACATTATTACAGCAGAAACTAAGTGAAATACATATGCATTTGCTTGTTTTCAGTGATATTAACATTACTGCACACTAATTGCACAAGAATGAACGTTATTACAGCTGAAACTAAGTAAAATACACATGCATTTGCTTTTTTTCAGTGTTTTTAACATCACTGCACACTAATTGCACATGAATCAATGTTTTTACAGCGGAAACTGAGTAAATTACACATGCATTTACTTGTTTTCAGTGATACTAACATTACTGCACACCAACTGCACATGAATCAACGTTTTTACAGCTGAAGCTAAGTAATTTACACATGCATTTGCTTGTTTTCAGTGATATTAACATTACTCCACACAATTGCACATGAATCCACTTATTACAGCTGAAACTAAGTAAAATACACATGCATTTGCTTGTTTTCAGTGTTTTTAACATTACTGCACACTAATTGCACATGAATCAACGTTATAACAGCTGCAACTAACTAAATTACACAGGCATTTGCTTGTTTTCTTTGATATAAACATTACTGCACACTAATTGCACATGAATCCACGTTATTACAGCTGAAACTAAGTAAATTACACATGCATTTGCTTGTTTTCAGTGATATTAACATTACTGCACACTAATTGCACAAGAATGAACGTTATTACAGCTGAAGCTAAGTAAAATACACATGCATTTGCTTGTTTTCAGTGGTTTCAACAATACTGCACACTAATTCCACATGAATCAACATTATTACAGCTGAAACTAAGTAAATTACACATGCATTTGCTTGTTTTCAGTGATATTAACATTACTGCACACTAATTGCACATGAATCAACGTTTTAACAGCTGAAACGAAGTAATTTACACATGCATTTGCTTTTTTTCAGTGATGTTAACATTACTGCACACTAATCGCACATGAATTCAGGTTATTACAGCTGAAACTAAGTAAATTACACATGCATTTGCTTGTTTTCAGTGATATTAACATTACTGCACACTAATTGCACATAAATCAACGTTATTACAGCTGAAACTACCTAAATTACACATGCATTTGCTTGTTTTCAGTGACATTAACATTACTGCACACTAATTCCACATGAATCAACGTTTCTACAGCTGAAACTAAGTAAATTACACATGCATTTGCTTCTTTTCAGTGATATTAACATTACTGCACACAAATTGCACACGAATCCACGTTATTACAGCTGAAACTAAGTAAAGTACACATGCATTTGCTTCTTTTCAGTGATATTAACATTACTGCACACTAATTGCACATGAATCCACGTTATTACAGCTGAAACTAAGCAAAATACAAATGCATTTGCTTGTTTTCAGTGATATTAATATTACTGCACACTAATTGGACATGAAGCTACATTATTGCAGCTGAAACTAAGTAAAATACACATGCATTTGCTTGTTTTCAGTGATATTATTAATACTGCACACTAATTGCACATAAATCGACGTTATTACAGTTGAAACTACGTACATTACACATGCATTTGCTTGTTTTCAGTGACATTAACATTACTGCACACTAATTGCACATGATTTTAAGTTATTACAGCTGAAACTAAGTAAATTACACATGCATTTGCTTGTTTTCAGTGATATTAACTTTACTGCACACTAGTTGCATGTGAATCCACGTTATTACAGCTGAAAGTAAGTAAAATACACATGCCTTTGCTTGTTTTCAGTGATATTAACATTACTGCACACTAATTGCACATGAATCCACGTTGTTACAGCTGAAACTAAGCAAAATACAAATACATTTGCTTGTTTTCAGTGATATTAATATTACTGCACACTAATTGGACATGAAGCCACATTATTGCAGCTGAAACTAAGTAAAATTCACATGCATTTGCTTGTTTTCAGTGATATTATTAATACTGCACACTAATGGCACATGAATCCACGTTATTACAGCTGAAACTAAGTAAAATACAAATGCATTTGCTTGTTTTCAGTGATATTAATATTACTGCACACTAATTGCACATGAAGCCACATTATTACAGCTGAAACTAAGTAAATTACACATACATTCGCTTGTTTCCAGTGATATTAACATTACTGCACACAAATTGCACATGAAGCCACATTATTGCAGCTGAAACTAAGTAAAATACACATGCACTTGCTTGTTTTCACCGATTTTAACACTACTGCACACTAATTGCACATGAATTTAAGTTATTAGAGCTGAAACTAAGTAAATTACATCTGCATTTGCTGGTTTTCAGTGATTTTAACATTACTGCACACTATTTGCACGTGAAGCCACATTATTACAGCTGAAACTAAGTGAAATACACATGAATTTGCTTGTTTTCAGTGATATTAACATTACTGCACACTAATTGCACATGAATCCACGTTATTACAGCTGAAACTAAGCAAAATTCAAATGCATTTGCTTGTTTTCAGTGATATTAATATTACTGCACACTAATTGGACATGAAGCCACATTATTGCAGCTGAAACTAAGTAAAATACACATGCATTTGCTTGTTTTCAGTGATATTATTAATACTGCACACTAATTGCACATGAATCCACGTTATTACAGCTGAAACTAAGTAAAATACAAATGCATTTGCTTGTTTTCAGTGATATTAATATTACTGCACACTAATTGCACATGAAGCCACATTATTACAGCTGAAACTAAGTAAATTACACATACATTCGCTTGTTTCCAGTGATATTAACATTACTGCACACAAATTGCACATGAAGCCACATTATTGCAGCTGAAACTAAGTAAAATACACATGCACTTGCTTGTTTTCACCGATTTTAACACTACTGCACACTAATTGCACATGAATTTAAGTTAAAAGAGCTGAAACTAAGTAAATTACATTTGCATTTGCTGGTTTTCAGTGATTTTAACATTACTGCACACTATTTGCACGTGAAGCCACATTATTACAGCTGAAACTAAGTGAAATACACATGAATTTGCTTGTTTTCAGTGATTTTAACATTACCGCAAACTAATTGCACATGATGTTAGGTTGTTACAGCTCAAACTAAGTAAAATACATATGCACTTGCTTGTTTTCACCGATTTTAACATTACTGCACACTAATTGCACATGATTTTAAGTTACTACAGCTGAAACTAAGTAAATTACAATTGCATTTGCTGGTTTTCAGTGATTTTAACATTACTGCACACTATTTGCACGTGAAGCCACATTATTACAGCAGAAACTAAGTGAAATACACATGCATTTGCTTCTTTCCAGTGATATTAACATTACTGCACACAAATTGCACATGAATCTACGTTATTACAGCTGAAACTAAGTAAATTACACAAGCATTTGCTTGTTTTCGGTGATATTAACATTACTGCACACTAATCGCACATGAATTCACGTTATTACAGCTGAAACAAAGTAAATTACACATGCATTTGCTTGTTTTCAGTGATATTAACTTTACTGCACACTAGTTGCAGGTGAATCCACGTTATTACAGCTGAAACTAAGCAAAATACACATGCATTTGCTTGTTTTCAGTGATATTAATATTACTGGACACTAATTGCACATGAAGACACATTATTACAGCTGAAACTAAGTAAAATACACATACATTTGCTTGTTTTCAGTGATATTAACATTACTGCACACTAATGGCACATGAATCCACGTTATTACAGCTGAAACTAAGTAAAATACACATGCATTTCCTTGTTTCCAGTGATATTAACATTACTGCACACTAATTGCACAAGAATGAAGGTTATTACAGCTGAAACTAAGTAAAATACACATGCATTTGCTTGTTTTCAGTGTTTTTAACATTACTGAACACTAATTGCACATGAATCAATGTTTTTACAGCAGAAACTGAGTAAATTACACATGCATTTGCTTGTTTTTGGTGATATTAACATAACTGCACACTAAATGCATATGAATCAACGTTTTTACAGCTGAAACTAAGTAAATTACACATGCATTTGCTTGTTTTCAGTGATACTAACATTACTGCACACTAACTGCACATGAATCAACGTTTTTACTGCTGAAGCTAAGTAATTTACACATGCATTTGCTTGTTTTTAGTGATATTAACATTACTGCACACAAATTGCACATGAATCAACGTTATTACAGCAGAAACTAAGTAAATTACACATGCATTTGCTTGTTTTCGGTGATATTAACATTACTGCACACTAATCGCACATGAATTCACCTTATTACAGCTGAAACAAAGTAAATTACACATGCATTTGCTTGTTTTCAGTGATATTAACATTACTGCACACAAATTGCACATGAACCCACGTTCTTACAGCTGAAACAATGTAAAATACACATGCATTTGCTTGTTTTCAGTGTTTTTAACATTACTGCACACTAATTGCCCATGAATGAACGTTATTACAGCTGCAACTAAGTAAATTACACATGCATTTGCTTCTTTTCAGTGATATAAACATTACTGCACACTAATTGCACATGAATCCACGTTATTACAGCTGAAACTAAGTAAATTACACATGCATTTGCTTGTTTTCAGTGATATTAACATTACTGCACACTAATTGCACAAGAATGAACGTTATTACAGCTGAAGCTAAGTAAAATACACATGCATTTGCTTGTTTTCAGTGTTTTTAACATTACTGCATATGCATATATGCATGTAATGTTTTATGCATGTGTAGTGCATATAGTGCATATATAGTAGTGCATATATACTCATATGCATGTGCACACTAATCGCACATGAATTCATGTTATTACAGCTGAAACTAAGTAAAATACACATGCATTGGCTTGTTTTCAGTGATATTAACATTACTGCACACTAACTGCACATGAATCAACGTTTTTACTGCTGAAGCTAAGTAATTTACACATGCATTTGCTTGTTTTTAGTGATATTAACATTACTGCACACAAATTGCACATGAACCCACGTTCTTACAGCTGAAACAATGTAAAATACACATGCATTTGCTTGTTTTCAGTGTTTTTAACATTACTGCACACTAATTGCCCATGAATCAACGTTATTACAGCTGCAACTAAGTAAATTACACATGCATTTGCTTCTTTTCAGTGATATAAACATTACTGCACTCTAATTGCACATGAATCCACGTTATTACAGCTGAAACTAAGTAAATTACACATGCATTTGCTTGTTTTCAGTGATATTAACATTACTGCACACTAATTGCACAAGAATGAACGTTATTACAGCTGAAACTAAGTAAATTACACATGCATTTGCTTGTTTTCAGTTATATTAACATTACTGCACACTAATTGCACATGAATCAACGTTTTTACAGCTGAAACTAAGTAATTTACACATGCATTTGCTTGTTTTCCGTGATATTAACATTACTGCATATGCATATATGCATGTAATGTTTTATGCATGTGTAGTGCATATAGTGCATATATAGTAGTGCATATATACTCATATGCATGTGCACACTAATCGCACATGAATTCATGTTATTACAGCTGAAACTAAGTAAAATACACATGCATTGGCTTGTTTTCAGTGATATTAACATTACTGCACACTAAATGCACATGAATCAACGTTTTTACAGCTGAAACTTAGTAAATTACACATGCATTTGCTTGTTTTCAGTGATATTTACATTACTGCACACTAATTGCACATGAATCAACGTTTTTACAGCTGAAACAAAGTAAATTACACATGCATTTGCTTGTTTTCAGTGATATTAACATTACTGCACACAAATTGCACATGAACCCACGTTCTTACAGCTGAAACAAAGTACAATACACATGCATTTGCTTGTTTTCAGTGTTTTTAACATTACTGCACACTAATTGCACATGAATCAACGTTATTGCAGCTGCAACTAAGTAAATTACACATGCATTTGCTTGTTTTCAGTGATATAAACATTACTGCACACTAATTGCACATGAATCCACGTTATTACAGCTGAAACTAAGTAAATTACACATGCATTTGCTTGTTTTCAGTGATATTAACATTACTGCACACTAATTGCACAAGAATGAACGTTATTACAGCTGAAACTAAGTAATTTACACATGCATTTGCTTGTTTTCCGTGATATTAACATTACTGCATATGCATATATGCATGTAATGTTATATGCATGTGTAGTGCATATAGTGCATATATAGTAGTGCATATATACCATATGCATGTGCACACTAATCGCACATGAATTCATGTTATTACAGCTGAAACTAAGTAAAATACACATGCATTGGCTTGTTTTCAGTGATATTAACATTACTGCACACTAAATGCACATGAATCAACGTTTTTACAGCTGAAACTTAGTAAATTACTCATGCATTTGCTTGTTTTCAGTGATATTTACATTACTGCACACTAATTGCACATGAATCAACGTTATTACAGCTGAAACTAAGTAAATTACACATGCATTTACTTGTTTTCAGTGATATTAACATTACTGCACACTAATTGCACATGAATCCACGTTTTTACAGCTGAAGCTAAGTAATTTATACTTGCATTTGCTGGTTTGCAGTGATTTTAACATTACTGCACACTATTTGCACGTGAAGCCACATTATTACAGCAGAAACTAAGTGAAATACATATGCATTTGCTTGTTTTCAGTTATACTAACATTACTGCACACTAATTGCACATGAATCAACGTTTTTACAGCTGAAACTAAGTAATTTACACATGCATTTGCTTGTTTTCCGTGATACTAACATTACTGCACACTAATCGCACATGCATTCATGTTATTACAGCTGAAACTAAGTAAAATACACATGCATTTGCTTGTTTTCAGTGATATTAACATTACTGCACACTAAATGCACATGAATCAACGTTTTTACAGCTGAAACTAAGTAAATTACACATGCATTTGCTTGCTTTCAGTGATATTTACATTACTGCACACTAATTGCACATGAATCAACGTTTCTACAGCTGAAACTAAGTAAATTACACATGCATTTGCTTGTTTTCAGTGATATTAACATTACTGCACACTAATTGCACATAATTCAACGTTATTACAGCTGAAACTAAGTAAATTACACATGCATTTACTTGTTTTCAGTGATATTAACATTACTGCACACTAATTGCACATGAATCCACGTTTTTGCAGCTGAAGCTAAGTAATTTACACTTGCATTTGCTGGTTTGCAGTGATTTTATTATTACTGCACACTATTTGCACGTGAAGCCACATTATTACAGCAGAAACTAAGTGAAATACATATGCTTTTGCTTGTTTTCAGTGATATTAACATTACTGCACACTAATTGCACAAGAATGAACGTTATTACAGCTGAAACTAAGTAAAATACACATGCATTTGCTTTTTTTCAGTGTTTTTAACATTACTGCACACTAATTGCACATGAATCAATGTTTTTACAGCGGAAACTGAGTAAATTACACATGCATTTACTTGTTTTCAGTGATACTAACATTACTGCACACCAACTGCACATGGATCAACGTTTTTACAGCTGAAGCTAAGTAATTTACACATGCATTTGCTTGTTTTCAGTGATATTAACATTACTGCACACAAATTGCACATGAATCCACGTTATTACAGCTGAAACTAAGTAAAATACACATGCATTTGCTTGTTTTCAGTGTTTTTAACATTACTGCACACTAATTGCACATGAATCAACGTTATTAGAGCTGCAACTAAGTAAATTACACATGCATTCGCTTGTTTTCAGTGATATAAACATTACTGCACACTAATTGCACATGAATCCACGTTATTACAGCTGAAACTAAGTAAATTACACATGCATTTGCTTGTTTTCAGTGATATTAACATTACTGCACACTAATTGCACATGAATCCACGTTATTACAGCTGAAACTAAGTAAATTACACATGCATTTGCTTGTTTTCAGTGATATTAACATTACTGCACACTAATTGCACAAGAATGAACGTTATTACAGCTGAAACTAAGTAAATTACACATGCATTTGCTTGTTTTCAGTTATATTAACATTACTGCACACTAATTGCACATGAATCAACGTTTTTACAGCTGAAACTAAGTAATTTACACATGCATTTGCTTGTTTTCCGTGATATTAACATTACTGCATATGCATATATGCATGTAATGTTTTATGCATGTGTAGTGCATATAGTGCATATATAGTAGTGCATATATACTCATATGCATGTGCACACTAATCGCACATGAATTCATGTTATTACAGCTGAAACTAAGTAAAATACACATGCATTGGCTTGTTTTCAGTGATATTAACATTACTGCACACTAAATGCACATGAATCAACGTTTTTACAGCTGAAACTTAGTAAATTACACATGCATTTGCTTGTTTTCAGTGATATTTACATTACTGCACACTAATTGCACATGAATCAACGTTTTTACAGCTGAAACAAAGTAAATTACACATGCATTTGCTTGTTTTCAGTGATATTAACATTACTGCACACAAATTGCACATGAACCCACGTTCTTACAGCTGAAACAAAGTACAATACACATGCATTTGCTTGTTTTCAGTGTTTTTAACATTACTGCACACTAATTGCACATGAATCAACGTTATTGCAGCTGCAACTAAGTAAATTACACATGCATTTGCTTGTTTTCAGTGATATAAACATTACTGCACACTAATTGCACATGAATCCACGTTATTACAGCTGAAACTAAGTAAATTACACATGCATTTGCTTGTTTTCAGTGATATTAACATTACTGCACACTAATTGCACAAGAATGAACGTTATTACAGCTGAAACGAAGTAATTTACACATGCATTTGCTTGTTTTCCGTGATATTAACATTACTGCATATGCATATATGCATGTAATGTTATATGCATGTGTAGTGCATATAGTGCATATATAGTAGTGCATATATACTCATATGCATGTGCACACTAATCGCACATGAATTCATGTTATTACAGCTGAAACTAAGTAAAATACACATGCATTGGCTTGTTTTCAGTGATATTAACATTACTGCACACTAAATGCACATGAATCAACGTTTTTACAGCTGAAACTTAGTAAATTACTCATGCATTTGCTTGTTTTCAGTGATATTTACATTACTGCACACTAATTGCACATGAATCAACGTTATTACAGCTGAAACTAAGTAAATTACACATGCATTTACTTGTTTTCAGTGATATTAACATTACTGCACACTAATTGCACATGAATCCACGTTTTTACAGCTGAAGCTAAGTAATTTATACTTGCATTTGCTGGTTTGCAGTGATTTTAACATTACTGCACACTATTTGCACGTGAAGCCACATTATTACAGCAGAAACTAAGTGAAATACATATGCATTTGCTTGTTTTCAGTTATACTAACATTACTGCACACTAATTGCACATGAATCAACGTTTTTACAGCTGAAACTAAGTAATTTACACATGCATTTGCTTGTTTTCCGTGATACTAACATTACTGCACACTAATCGCACATGCATTCATGTTATTACAGCTGAAACTAAGTAAAATACACATGCATTTGCTTGTTTTCAGTGATATTAACATTACTGCACACTAAATGCACATGAATCAACGTTTTTACAGCTGAAACTAAGTAAATTACACATGCATTTGCTTGCTTTCAGTGATATTTACATTACTGCACACTAATTGCACATGAATCAACGTTATTACAGCTGAAACTAAGTAAATTACACATGCATTTACTTGTTTTCAGTGATATTAACATTACTGCACACTAATTGCACATGAATCCACGTTTTTACAGCTGAAGCTAAGTAATTTATACTTGCATTTGCTGGTTTGCAGTGGTATTAACATTACTGCACACTAATTGCACATGAATCCACGTTTTTGCAGCTGAAGCTAAGTAATTTACACTTGCATTTGCTGGTTTGCAGTGATTTTATTATTACTGCACACTATTTGCACGTGAAGCCACATTATTGCAGCAGAAACTAAGTGAAATACATATGCTTTTGCTTGTTTTCAGTGATATTAACATTACTCCACACTAATTGCACATGAATCAACGTTTTTACAGCTGAAACTAAGTAATTTACACATGCATTTGCTTGTTTTCCGTGATACTAACATTACTGCACACTAATCGCACATGCATTCATGTTATTACAGCTGAAACTAAGTAAAATACACATGCATTTGCTTGTTTTCAGAGATATTAACATTACTGCACACTAAATGCACATGAATCAACGTTTTTACAGCTGAAACTAAGTAAATTACACATGCATTTGCTTGCTTTCAGTGATATTTACATTACTGCACACTAATTGCACATGAATCAACGTTATTACAGCTGAAACTAAGTAAATTACACATGCATTTACTTGTTTTCAGTGATATTAACATTACTGCACACTAATTGCACATGAATCCACGTTTTTACAGCTGAAGCTAAGTAATTTATACTTGCATTTGCTGGTTTGCAGTGATTTTAACATTACTGCACACTATTTGCACGTGAATCCACATTATTACAGCAGAAACTAAGTGAAATACATATGCATTTGCTTGTTTTCAGTTATACTAACATTACTGCACACTAATTGCACATGAATCAACGTTTTTACAGCTGAAACTAAGTAATTTACACATGCATTTGCTTGTTTTCCGTGATACTAACATTACTGCACACTAATCGCACATGCATTCATGTTATTACAGCTGAAACTAAGTAAAATACACATGCATTTGCTTGTTTTCAGTGATATTAACATTACTGCACACTAAATGCACATGAATCAACGTTTTTACAGCTGAAACTAAGTAAATTACACATGCATTTGCTTGCTTTCAGTGATATTTACATTACTGCACACTAATTGCACATGAATCAACGTTTCTACAGCTGAAACTAAGTAAATTACACATGCATTTGCTTGTTTTCAGTGATATTAACATTACTGCACACTAATTGCACATAATTCAACGTTATTACAGCTGAAACTAAGTAAATTACACATGCATTTACTTGTTTTCAGTGTATTAACATTACTGCACACTAATTGCACATGAATCCACGTTTTTGCAGCTGAAGCTAAGTAATTTACACTTGCATTTGCTGGTTTGCAGTGATTTTATTATTACTGCACACTATTTGCACGTGAAGCCACATTATTACAGCAGAAACTAAGTGAAATACATATGCTTTTGCTTGTTTTCAGTGATATTAACATTACTGCACACTAATTGCACAAGAATGAACGTTATTACAGCTGAAACTAAGTAAAATACACATGCATTTGCTTTTTTTCAGTGTTTTTAACATTACTGCACACTAATTGCACATGAATCAATGTTTTTACAGCGGAAACTGAGTAAATTACACATGCATTTACTTGTTTTCAGTGATACTAACATTACTGCACACCAACTGCACATGAATCAACGTTTTTACAGCTGAAGCTAAGTAATTTACACATGCATTTGCTTGTTTTCAGTGATATTAACATTACTGCACACAAATTGCACATGAATCCACGTTATTACAGCTGAAACTAAGTAAAATACACATGCATTTGCTTGTTTTCAGTGTTTTTAACATTACTGCACACTAATTGCACATGAATCAACGTTATTAGAGCTGCAACTAAGTAAATTACACATGCATTCGCTTGTTTTCAGTGATATAAACATTACTGCACACTAATTGCACATGAATCCACGATATTACAGCTGAAACTAAGTAAATTACACATGCATTTGCTTGTTTTCAGTGATATTAACATAACTGCACACTAATTGCACAGGAATGAACGTTATTACAGCTGAAGCTAAGTAAAATACACATGCATTTGCTTGTCTTAAGTGGTTTTAACATTACTGCACACTAATTCCACATGAATCAACATTATTACAGCTGAAACTAAGTAAATTACACATGCATTTGCTTGATTTCAGTGATATTAACATTACTGCACACTAATTGCACATGAATCAACGTTTTTACAGCTGAAACTAAGTAATTTACACATGCATTTGCTTGTTTTCAGTGATATTAACATTACTGCACACTAATCGCACATGAATTCACGTTATTACAGCTGAAACTAAGTAAATTACACATGCATTTGCTTGTTTTCAGTGATATTAACATTACTGCACACTAATTGCACATAAATCAACGTTATTACAGCTGAAACTACGTAAATAACACATGCATTTGCTTGTTTTCAGTGACATTAACATTACTGCACACTAATTCCACATGAATCAACGTTTCTACAGCTGAAACTAAGTAATTTACACATGCATTTGCTTGTTTCAGTGTTTTTAACATTACTGCACACAAATTGCACATGAATCCACGTTATTACAGCTGAAACTAAGTAAATTACACATGCATTTGCTTGTTTTCAGTGATATTAACATTACTGCACACAAATTGCACATGAACCCACGTTCTTACAGCTGAAACAATGTAAAATACACATGCATTTGCTTGTTTTCAGTGTTTTTAACATTACTGCACACTAATTGCCCATGAATGAACGTTATTACAGCTGCAACTAAGTAAATTACACATGCATTTGCTTCTTTTCAGTGATATAAACATTACTGCACACTAATTGCACATGAATCCACGTTATTACAGCTGAAACTAAGTAAATTACACATGCATTTGCTTGTTTTCAGTGATATTAACATTACTGCACACTAATTGCACAAGAATGAACGTTATTACAGCTGAAGCTAAGTAAAATACACATGCATTTGCTTGTTTTCAGTGTTTTTAACATTACTGCACACTAATTGCACATGAATCAACATTATTACAGCTGAAACTAAGTAAATTACACATGCATTTGCTTGTTTTCAGTGATATTAACATTACTGCATATGCATATATGCATGTAATGTTTTATGCATGTGTAGTGCATATAGTGCATATATAGTAGTGCATATATACTCATATGCATGTGCACACTAATCGCACATGAATTCATGTTATTACAGCTGAAACTAAGTAAAATACACATGCATTGGCTTGTTTTCAGTGATATTAACATTACTGCACACTAACTGCACATGAATCAACGTTTTTACTGCTGAAGCTAAGTAATTTACACATGCATTTGCTTGTTTTTAGTGATATTAACATTACTGCACACAAATTGCACATGAACCCACGTTCTTACAGCTGAAACAATGTAAAATACACATGCATTTGCTTGTTTTCAGTGTTTTTAACATTACTGCACACTAATTGCCCATGAATCAACGTTATTACAGCTGCAACTAAGTAAATTACACATGCATTTGCTTCTTTTCAGTGATATAAACATTACTGCACACTAATTGCACATGAATCCACGTTATTACAGCTGAAACTAAGTAAATTACACATGCATTTGTATGTTTTCAGTGATATTAACATTACTGCACACTAATTGCACAAGAATGAACGTTATTACAGCTGAAACTAAGTAAATTACACATGCATTTGCTTGTTTTCAGTTATATTAACATTACTGCACACTAATTGCACATGAATCAACGTTTTTACAGCTGAAACTAAGTAATTTACACATGCATTTGCTTGTTTTCCGTGATATTAACATTACTGCATATGCATATATGCATGTAATGTTTTATGCATGTGTAGTGCATATAGTGCATATATAGTAGTGCATATATACTCATATGCATGTGCACACTAATCGCACATGAATTCATGTTATTACAGCTGAAACTAAGTAAAATACACATGCATTGGCTTGTTTTCAGTGATATTAACATTACTGCACACTAAATGCACATGAATCAACGTTTTTACAGCTGAAACTTAGTAAATTACACATGCATTTGCTTGTTTTCAGTGATATTTACATTACTGCACACTAATTGCACATGAATCAACGTTTTTACAGCTGAAACAAAGTAAATTACACATGCATTTGCTTGTTTTCAGTGATATTAACATTACTGCACACAAATTGCACATGAACCCACGTTCTTACAGCTGAAACAAGTACAATACACATGCATTTGCTTGTTTTCAGTGTTTTAACATTACTGCACACTAATTGCACATGAATCAACGTTATTGCAGCTGCAACTAAGTAAATTACACATGCATTTGCTTGTTTTCAGTGATATAAACATTACTGCACACTAATTGCACATGAATCCACGTTATTACAGCTGAAACTAAGTAAATTACACATGCATTTGCTTGTTTTCAGTGATATTAACATTACTGCACACTAATTGCACAAGAATGAACGTTATTACAGCTGAAACTAAGTAATTTACACATGCATTTGCTTGTTTTCCGTGATATTAACATTACTGCATATGCATATATGCATGTAATGTTATATGCATGTGTAGTGCATATAGTGCATATATAGTAGTGCATATATACTCATATGCATGTGCACACTAATCGCACATGAATTCATGTTATTACAGCTGAAACTAAGTAAAATACACATGCATTGGCTTGTTTTCAGTGATATTAACATTACTGCACACTAAATGCACATGAATCAACGTTTTTACAGCTGAAACTTAGTAAATTACTCATGCATTTGCTTGTTTTCAGTGATATTTACATTACTGCACACTAATTGCACATGAATCAACGTTATTACAGCTGAAACTAAGTAAATTACACATGCATTTACTTGTTTTCAGTGATATTAACATTACTGCACACTAATTGCACATGAATCCACGTTTTTACAGCTGAAGCTAGGTAATTTATACTTGCATTTGCTGGTTTGCAGTGATTTTAACATTACTGCACACTATTTGCACGTGAAGCCACATTATTACAGCAGAAACTAAGTGAAATACATATGCATTTGCTTGTTTTCAGTTATACTAACATTACTGCACACTAATTGCACATGAATCAACGTTTTTACAGCTGAAACTAAGTAATTTACACATGCATTTGCTTGTTTTCCGTGATACTAACATTACTGCACACTAATCGCACATGCATTCATGTTATTACAGCTGAAACTAAGTAAAATACACATGCATTTGCTTGTTTTCAGTGATATTAACATTACTGCACACTAAATGCACATGAATCAACGTTTTTACAGCTGAAACTAAGTAAATTACACATGCATTTGCTTGCTTTCAGTGATATTTACATTACTGCACACTAATTGCACATGAATCAACGTTTCTACAGCTGAAACTAAGTAAATTACACATGCATTTGCTTGTTTTCAGTGATATTAACATTACTGCACACTAATTGCACATAATTCAACGTTATTACAGCTGAAACTAAGTAAATTACACATGCATTTACTTGTTTTCAGTGATATTAACATTACTGCACACTAATTGCACATGAATCCACGTTTTTGCAGCTGAAGCTAAGTAATTTACACTTGCATTTGCTGGTTTGCAGTGATTTTATTATTACTGCACACTATTTGCACGTGAAGCCACATTATTACAGCAGAAACTAAGTGAAATACATATGCTTTTGCTTGTTTTCAGTGATATTAACATTACTGCACACTAATTGCACAAGAATGAACGTTATTACAGCTGAAACTAAGTAAAATACACATGCATTTGCTTTTTTTCAGTGTTTTTAACATTACTGCACACTAATTGCACATGAATCAATGTTTTTACAGCGGAAACTGAGTAAATTACACATGCATTTACTTGTTTTCAGTGATACTAACATTACTGCACACCAACTGCACATGAATCAACGTTTTACAGCTGAAGCTAAGTAATTTACACATGCATTTGCTTGTTTTCAGTGATATTAACATTACTGCACACAAATTGCACATGAATCCACGTTATTACAGCTGAAACTAAGTAAAATACACATGCATTTGCTTGTTTTCAGTGTTTTTAACATTACTGCACACTAATTGCACATGAATCAACGTTATTAGAGCTGCAACTAAGTAAATTACACATGCATTCGCTTGTTTTCAGTGATATTAACATTACTGCACACTAATTGCACATGAATCCACGTTATTACAGCTGAAACTAAGTAAATTACACATGCATTTGCTTGTTTTCAGTGATATTAACATTACTGCACACTAATTGCACAGGAATGAACGTTATTACAGCTGAAGCTAAGTAAAATACACATGCATTTGCTTGTCTTAAGTGTTTTAACATTACTGCACACTAATTCCACATGAATCAACATTATTACAGCTGAAACTAAGTAAATTACACATGCATTTGCTTGATTTCAGTGATATTAACATTACTGCACACTAATTGCACATGAATCAACGTTTTTACAGCTGAAACTAAGTAAATTACACATGCATTTGCTTGTTTTCAGTGATATTAACATTACTGCACACTAATCGCACATGAATTCACGTTATTACAGCTGAAACTAAGTAAATTACACATGCATTTGCTTGTTTTCAGTGATATTAACATTACTGCACACTAATTGCACATAAATCAACGTTATTACAGCTGAAACTACGTAAATAACACATGCATTTGCTTGTTTTCAGTGACATTAACATTACTGCACACTAATTCCACATGAATCAACGTTTCTACAGCTGAAACTAAGTAATTTACACATGCATTTGCTTGTTTTCAGTGTTTTTAACATTACTGCACACAAATTGCACATGAATCCACGTTATTACAGCTGAAACTAAGTAAATTACACATGCATTTGCTTGTTTTCAGTGATATTAACATTACTGCACACAAATTGCACATGAACCCACGTTCTTACAGCTGAAACAAAGTAAAATACACATGCATTTGCTTGTTTTCAGTGTTTTTAACATTACTGCACACTAATTGCACATGAATCAACGTTATTACAGCTGCAAGTAAGTAAATTACACATGCATTTGCTTGTTTTCAGTGATATAAACATTACTGCACACTAATTGCCCATGAATCCACGTTATTACAGCTGAAACTAAGTAAATTACACATGCATTTGCTTCTTTTCAGTGATATTAACATTACTGCACACTAATTGCACAAGAATGAACGTTATTACAGCCGAAGCTAAGTAAAATACACATGCATTTGCTTGTTTTCAGTGTTTTTAACATTACTGCACACTAATTGCACATGAATCAACATTATTACAGCTGAAACTAAGTAAATTACACATGCATTTGCTTGTTTTCAGTGATATTAACATTACTGAACACAAATTGCACATGAATCCACGTTATTACAGCTGAAACTAAGTAAATTACACATGCATTTGCTTGTTTTCAGTTATATTAACATTACTGCACACTAATTGCACATGAATCAACGTTTTTACAGCTGAAACTAAGTAATTTACACATGCATTTGCTTGTTTTCCGTGATATTAACATTACTGCACACTAATCGCACATGAATTCATGTTATTACAGCTGAAACTAAGTAAAATACACATGCATTGGCTTGTTTTTAGTGATATTAACATTACTGCACACTAAATGCACATGAATCAACGTTTTTACAGCTGAAACTAAGTAAATTACACATGCATTTGCTTGTTTTCAGTGATATTTACATTACTGCACACTAATTGCACATGAATCAACGTTTTTACAGCTGAAACTAAGTAAATTACACATGCATTTGCTTGTTTTCAATGATATTAACATTACTGCACACTAATTGCACATAATTCAACATTATTACAGCTGAAACTAAGTAAATTACACATGCATTTACTTGTTTTCAGTGATATTAACATTACTGCACACTAATTGCACATGAATCCACGTTTTTACAGCTATAGCTAAGTAATTTACACTTGCATTTGCTGGTTTGCAGTGATTTTAACATTACTGCACACTATTTGCACGTGAAGCCACATTATTACAGCAGAAACTAAGTGAAATACATATGCATTTGCTTGTTTTCAGTTATATTAACATTACTGCACACTAATTGCACATGAATCAACGTTTTTACAGCTGAAACTAAGTAATTTACACATGCATTTGCTTGTTTTCCGTGATACTAACATTACTGCACACTAATCGCACATGCATTCATGTTATTACAGCTGAAACTAAGTAAAATACACATGCATTTGCTTGTTTTCAGTGATATTAACAATACTGCACACTAAATGCACATGAATCAACGTTTTTACAGCTGAAACTAAGTAAATTACACATGCAGTTTGCTTGCTTTCCAGTGATATTTACATTACTGCACACTAATGCACATGAATCAACGTTTTTACAGCTGAAACTAAGTAAATTACACATGCATTTGCTTGTTTTCAGTGATATTAACATTACTGCACACTAATTGCCACATAATTCAACGTTATTACAGCTGAAACTAAGTAAATTACACATGCATTTACTTGTTTTCAGTGATATTAACATTACTGCACACTAATTGCACATGAATCCACGTTTTTACAGCTGAAGCTAAGTAATTTACACTTGCATTTGCTGGTTTGCAGTGATTTTAACATTACTGCACACTATTTGCACGTGAAGCCACATTATTACAGCAGAAACTAAGTGAAATACATATGCTTTTGCTTGTTTTCAGTGATATTAACTTTACTGCACACTAATTGCACAAAAATGAACGTTATTACAGCTGAAACTAAGTAAAATACACATGCATTTGCTTTTTTTTCAGTGTTTTTAACATCACTGCACACTAATTGCACATGAATCAATGTTTTTACAGCGGAAACTGAGTAAATTACACATGCATTTACTTGTTTTCAGTGATACTAACATTACTGCACACCAACTACACATGAATCAACGTTTTTACAGATGAAGCTAAGTAATTTACACATGCATTTGCTTGTTTTCAGTGATATTAACATTACTGCACACAAATTGCACAAGAATCCACGTTATTACAGCTAAAACTAAGTAAAATACACATGCATTTGCTTGTTTTCAGTGTTTTTAACATTACTGCACACTAATTGCACATGAATCAACGTTATTAGAGCTGCAACTAAGTAAATTACACATGCATTCGCTTGTTTTCAGTGATATAAACATTACTGCACACTAATTGCACATGAATCAACGTTTTTACAGCTGAAACTAAGTAATTTACACATGCATTTGCTTGTTTTCCGTGATACTAACATTACTGCACACTAATCGCACATGCATTCATGTTATTACAGCTGAAACTAAGTAAAATACACATGCATTTGCTTGTTTTCAGTGATATTAACATTACTGCACACTAAATGCACATGAATCAACGTTTTTACAGCTGAAACTAAGTAAATTACGCATGCATTTGCTTGCTTTCAGTGGTATTTACATTACTGCACACTAATTGCACATGAATCAACGTTTTTACAGCTGAAACTAAGTAAATTACCCATGCATTTGCTTGTTTTCAGTGATATTAACATTACTGCACACTAATCGCACATGAATTCACGTTATTACAGCTAAAACTAAGTAAATTACACATGCATTTGCTGGTTTGCAGTGATTTTAACATTACTGCACACTATTTGCACGTGAAGCCACATTATTACAGCAGAAACTAAGTGAAATACATATGCTTTTGCTTGTTTTCAGTGATATTAACATTACTGCACACTAATTGCACAAGAATGAACGTTATTACAGCTGAAACTAAGTAAAATACACATGCATTTGCTTTTTTTCAGTGTTTTTAACATTACTGCACACTAATTGCACATGAATCAATGTTTTTACAGCGGAAACTGAGTAAATTACACATGCATTTACTTGTTTTCAGTGATATTAACATTACTGCACACAAATTGCACATGAATCCACGTTATTACAGCTGAAACTAAGTAAAATACACATGCATTTGCTTGTTTTCAGTGTTTTTAACATTACTGCACACTAATTGCACATGAATCAACGTTATTAGAGCTGCAACTAAGTAAATTACACATGCATTCGCTTGTTTTCAGTGATATAAACATTACTGCACACTAATTGCACATGAATCCACGTTATTACAGCTGAAACTAAGTAAATTACACATGCATTTGCTTGTTTTCAGTGATATTAACATAACTGCACACTAATTGCACAAGAATGATCGTTTTTACAGCTGAAGCTAAGTAAAATACACATGCATTTGCTTGTCTTAAGTGGTTTTAACATTACTGCACACTAATTCCACATGAATCAACATTATTACAGCTGAAACTAAGTAAATTACACATGCATTTGCTTGATTTCAGTGATATTAACATTACTGCACACTAATTGCACATGAATCAACGTTTTTACAGCTGAAACTAAGTAATTTACACATGCATTTGCTTGTTTTTAGTGATATTAACATTACTGCACACTAATCGCACATGAATTCACGTTATTACAGCTAAAACTAAGTAAATTACACATGCATTTGCTTGTTTTCAGTGATATTAACATTACTGCACATCAATTGCACATAAATCAACGTTATTACAGCTGAAACTACGTAAATAACACATGCATTTGCTTGTTTTCAGTGACATTAACATTACTGCACACTAATTACACATGAATCAACGTTTCTACAGCTTAAACTAAGTAATTTACACATGCATTTGCTTGTTTTCAGTGTTTTTAACATTACTGCACACAAATTGCACATGAATCCACGTTATTACAGCTGAAACTAAGTAAATTACACATGCATTTGCTTGTTTTCAGTGATATTAACATTACTGCACACAAATTGCACATGAACCCACGTTCTTACAGCTGAAACAAAGTAAAATACACATGCATTTGCTTGTTTTCAGTGTTTTTAACATTACTGCACACTAATTGCACATGAATCAACGTTATTACAGCTGCAACTAAGTAAATTACACATGCATTTGCTTGTTTTCAGTGATATAAACATTACTGCACACTAATTGCACATGAATCCACGTTATAACAGCTGAAACTAAGTAAATTACACATGCATTTGCTTCTTTTCAGTGATATTAACATTACTGCACACTAATTGCACAAGAATGAACGTTATTACAGCTGAAGCTAAGTAAAATACACATGCATTTGCTTGTTTTTAGTGTTTTTAACATTACTGCACACTAATTGCACATGAATCAACATTATTACAGCTGAAACTAAGTAAATTACACATGCATTTGCTTGTTTTCAGTGATATTTACATTACTGAACACAAATTGCACATGAATCCACGTTATTACAGCTGAAACTAAGTAAATTACACATGCATTTGCTTGTTTTCAGTTATATTAACATTACTGCACACTAATTGCACATGAATCAACGTTTTTACAGCTGAAACTAAGTAATTACACATGCATTTGCTTGTTTTCGTGATATTAACTACTGCACATAAATTGAATTCATTATTACAAAACTAAGAAAATACACATGCATTGGCTTGTTTTCCAGTGATATTAACATTACTGCACACTAATGCACATGAATCAACGTTATTACAGCTGAAACTAAGTAAATTACACATGCATTTGCTTGTTTTCAGTGATATTTACATTACTGCACTATTGCACATGAATCAAACGTTT
>RQOL01000012.1:0-21048 GCA_013076295.1 Sanderia malayensis
ATTATACTATCCTGGAGAAGATTAGTGAGGTAAGTTGCATTCGTTTTTATCTGCCACTAAAGTCATATGTTTAAGTTCTCTTCCGAATCTGCTAGCAATTGATAATTGTTCATTTCCTATAATATGTATCTTTTATAAATATATACTTTTTGGAAGGCATTCAATAATAACTGCTTGATTACTTATCAGGCGGGAAAGTTCTTATCAAAGTGAATTTCCACGGCGGAGGATAAAGAATGGAGGCTGTACTATTCACGGAAAGGGGGAGATGATCACCGGATTTCGTTCACATCAACTGAAGCAGTTAAATAACACTCTGAAATGCTTACGGAACTCCAGATTATTGTATTATTCTGGAGAAGATTAGTGAGGTAAGTTGCATTCGTTTTTATCTTGCCACTAAAGTCATATGTTTAAGTTCTTATCCGAAACTGCTAGCAATTGATAATTGTTCATTTTATATAATATGTATCTTTTATAAATAGATACTTTTTGGAACGCATTCAATAATAACTGTTTGATTACTTATCAGGCGGGAAAGTTCTTATGAAAGTGTTTCCACGGCGGAGGATAAAGAATGGAGCTGTACTATTCACGGAAAGGGGGAGATGATCACCGATTTCGTTCACATCAACTGAAGCAGTTAATAATACCCTGAAATGTTTACGGAACTCCAGCTCATTATACTATCTGGAGAAGATTAGTGAGGTAAGTTGCATTCGTTTTTATCTTGCCACTAAAGTCATATGTTTAAGTTCTATCCGAACTGCTAGCAATTGATAATTGTTCATTTCCTATAATATGTATCTTTTATAAATATATACTTTTTGGAAGGCATTCAATAATAACTGTTTGATTACTTATCAGGCGGGAAAGTTCTTATCAAAGTGAATTTCCACGGCGGAGGATAAAGAATGGAGGCTGTACTATTCACGGAAAGGGGGAGATGATCACCGATTTCGTTCACATCAACTGAAGCAGTTAATATACCCTGAAATGTTTACGGAACTCCAGCTCATTATACTATTCTGGAGAAGATTAGTGAGGTAAGTTGCATTCGTTTTTATTTGCCACTAAAGTCATATGTTTAAGTACCTTCTTGAACTGCTAGCAATTGATAATTGTTCATTTCCTATAATATGTATCTTTTATAAATATATACTTTTTGGAAGGCGTTCAATAATAACTGTTTGATTACTTTCAGGCGGGAAAGCTTATCAAAGTGAATTTCCACGGGAGGATAAAGAATGGAAGCTGTACTATTCACAAGGGGGAGATGATCACCCGATTTCTCACATCAACTGAAGCAGTTAAATAATCCCTGAAATGTTTACGGAACTCCAGCTCATTATACATACTGGAGAAGATTATGAGGTAAGTGCATTCGTTTTTATCTTGCCACTAAAGTATGTTTAGTTCTTGCGCATCTGCTAGCAATTGATAATTGTTCATTTCTTATAATTTGTATCTTTTATATATATACTTTTTGGAAGGCATTCAATAATAACTGATTTTTTTTCAGGCAGGAAAGCTCTTATGAAAGTAATTTCCACGGCGGAGGATAAAGAATGGAGGCTGTACTATTCACGGAAAGGGGAGATGATCACCCGATTTCGTTCACATCAACTGAAGCAGTTACATATATCCTGAAATTTACGGAACTCCAGCTCATTATACTATCCTGGGAAGATTAGTGAGGTAAGTTGCATTCGTTTTTATCCTGCCACTAAAGTCATATGTTTAGTTTTTTGCGCATCTGCTAGCATTGATAATTGTTCATTTCCTATAATATGTATCTTTATATATATACTTTTTGGAAGCATTCAATAATAACTGCTTGATTACTTTCAGGCGGGAAAGTTCTTATGAAAGTGAATTTCCAGGCGAGGATAAAGAATGGAGGCTGTACTATTCACGGAAAGGGGGAGATGATCACCGATTTCGTTCACATCAACTGAAGCAGTTACATAATACCCTGAATATTTACGGAACTCCAGCTCATTATACTATCCTGGAGAAGATTAGTGAGGTAAGTTGCATTCGTTTTTATCTTGCCACTAAAGTCATATGTTTAGCTTATCTTGCGCATCTGCTAGCAATTGATAATTGTTCATTTCCTATAATATGTATCTTTTATATATATACTTTTGGAACGCATTAATAATAACTGCTTGATTATTTCAGGCGGGAAAGTTCTTATGAAAGTGAATTTCCAGGCGGAGGATAAAGAATGGAGGCTGTACTATTCACGGAAAGGGGGAGATGATCACCGATTTCGTTCACATCAACTGAAGCAGTTACATAATACCTGAAATATTTACGGAACTCCAGCTCATTATACTATCCTGGGAGATTAGTGAGGTAAGTTGCATTCGTTTTTGTCTTGCCACTAAAGTCATATGTTTAGTTTTTCCGCATCTGCTAGCATTGATAATTGTTCATTTCCTAATATGTATCTTTATATATATACTTTTTGGAAGCATTAATAATAACTGCTTGATTACTTTCAGGCGGGAAAGCTCTTATGAAAGTGAATTTCCACGGCGGAGGATAAAGAATGGAAGCTGTACTATTCACGGAAAGGGGGAGATGATCACCCGATTTCGTTCACATCAACTGAAGCAGTTACATAATACCCTGAATATTTACGGAACTCCAGCTCATTATACTATCCTGGAGAAGATTAGTGAGGTAAGTTGCATTCGTTTTTATCTTGCCACTAAAGTCATATGTTTAGCTTATCTTGCGCATCTGCTAGCAATTGATAATTGTTCATTTCCTATAATATGTATCCTTTATATATATACTTTTGGAAGCGCAAATAATAACTGCTTGATTTATTTCAGGCGGGAAAGTTCTTATGAAAGTGAATTTCCACGGCGGAGATAAAGAATGGAGCTGTACTATTCACGGAAAGGGGAGATGATCACCCGATTCGTTCACATCAACTGAAGCAGTTACATATACCCTGAATATTTACGGAACTCCAGCTCATTATACTATCCTGGGAGATTAGTGAGGTAAGTTGCATTCGTTTTTGTCTTGCCACTAAAGCCATATGTTTAGTTATTTGCGCATCTGCTACCATTGATAATTGTTCATTTCCTATGATATGTATCCTTTATATATATACTTTTTGGAAGCATTAATAATAACTGCCTTGATTTCCTTTCAGGCGGGAAAGCTCTTATGAAAGTGAATTTCCAGGGCGAGGATAAAGAATGGAAGCTGTACTATTCACGGAAAGGGGGAGATGATCACCGATTTCGTTCACATCAACTGAAGCAGTTACATAATACCCTGAAATTTACGGAACTCCAGCTCATTATACTATCCTGGAGAAGATTAGTGAGGTAAGTTGCATTCGTTTTTGTCTTGCCACTAAAGCCATATGTTTAGCTTATCTTGCGCATCTGCTAGCAATTGATAATTGTTCATTTCCTATAATATGTATCTTTATATATATATCTTTTGGAAGGCGCTAATAATAACTGCTTGATTTATTTCAGGCGGGAAAGTTCTTATGAAAGTGAATTTCCAGGGCGGAGGATAAAGAATGGAAGCTGTACTATTCACGGAAAGGGGGAGATGATCACCCGATTTCGTTCACATCAACTGAAGCAGTTACATAATACCCTGAAATGTTTACGGAACTCCAGCTCATTATACTATCTGGAGAAGATTAGTGAGGTAAGTTGCATTCGTTTTTATGTTGCCACTAAAAGATTATGTTAGGACTTTGAACTGCTAGCATTTGATAATTGTTCATTTCCTATAATATGTATCCTTTTAAATATATACTTTTTGGAAGGCGTTCATAATAACTGTTGATTACTTCAGGCGGGAAAGTTCTTATCAAAGTGAATTTCCACGGCGGAGATAAAGAATGGAAGCTGTACTATTCACGGAAAGGGGAGATGATCACCCGATTTCGTTCACATCAACTGAAGCAGTTACATAATCCTGAAATGTTTACGGAACTCTAGCTCATTATACATACTGGCGAAGATTATTGAGGTTGTTGTATTGTTTTTATCTTGCCACTAAAAGACTTGTTAGTGATCTTGCGAACTTGCTACCATTTGATAATTGTTCATTTCTATAATTTCTATCCTTTTATATATAACTTTTTGGAAGGCATTGAATAATAAGTGCTTGATTTTTTATGGGCAGAAAGTCTCTTATGAAAGTAAATTTCCAGGGCGGAGTATAAAGAATGGAGGCTGTACTATCCACGGAAAGGGGAGATGATCACCCGATCTCGTTCACATCAACTGAAGCAGTTACATTAATCCTGAAATGTCTTACGGAACTCCAGCTCATATACTATCCTAGGGGAAGTTTACTGAGGTAAGGTTCCATTCGTTTTTGTCTTGCCACTAAAGCCAATGTTTAGGTTTTTTGCGCATCTGCTACCATTGATAATTGCTCATTTCCTATCATATGTATCCTTTTATATATATCACTTTTTGGAAGTCATATAATAATAACTGCCTGATTTCCTTTCAGGCGGGAAAGCTCTTATGAAAGTGAATTTCCAGGCGAATGATAAAGAATGGAAGCTGTACTATTCACGGAAAGGGGGAGATGATCACCGATTTCGTTCACATCAACTGAAGCAGTTACATAATACCCTGAAATGTTTACGGAACTCCAGCTCATTATACATTCTGGAGAAGATTAGTGAGGTAAGTTGCATTCGTTTTTATGTTGTCACTAAAACGATTGGTGAGCGTACCTTGTGAAGGTGCTATCATTTGATAACTGTTCATTCCTATAATATGTATCTTTTATAAATATATACTTTTTGGAAGGCGTTCAGTAATAACTGTTTGATTACTCTTCAGGCGGGAAAGTTCTTATCAAAGTGAATTTCCACGGTGAAGGGATAAAGAATGGAAGCTGTACTATTCAAGCCAAGGGGGAGATGATCACCCGATTTCATCACATCAACTGGAGCAGTTACATAATGCCCTGAAATGTTTACGGAACTCCTAGCTCATTATACTATCTGGAGAAGATTATTGAGGTTGGTTGTATTGTTTTTATCTTGCCAGTAAAGACTTGTTAGTGATCTTGCGCATCTGCTAGCAATTGATAATTGTTCATTTCTTATAATATCTATCCTTTATATATATACTCTTTCTGGAAGGCATTGAATAATAAGTGCTTGATTTTTTTGGGCAGAGAGCTCTTATGAAAGTAAATTTCCAGGGCGGAGTATAAAGAATGGAGGCTGTACTATCCACGGAAAGGGGAGATGATCACCCGATTTCGTTCACATCAACTGAAGCAGTTACATTAATATCCTGAAATATTTACGGAACTCCAGCTCATTATACTATCCTAGGGAGTTTACTGAGGTAGGTTTCCATTCGTTTTTGTCCTGCCACTAATGCCATATGTTTAGGTTATTTTGCGCATCTGCTACCATTTGATAATTGCTTCATTTCCTATGATATGTATTCTTTATATATATATCTTTTTTGGAAGTCATTAATAATAACTGCTGATTTCCTTTCAGGCGGGAAAGCTCTTATGAAAGTGAATTTCCAGGGCGAATGATAAAGAATGGAAGCTGTACTATTCACGGAAAGGGGGAGATGATCACCCGATTTCGTTCACATCAACTGAAGTAGTTACATAATACCCTGGAATATTTACGGAACTCCAGCTCATTATACTATCCTGGAGAAGATTATGAGGTAAGTTGCATTCGTTTTTGTCTTGCCACTAAAGCCATATGTTTAGCTTATCTTGCGCATCTGCTAGCAATTGATAATTGTTCATTTCCTATAATATGTATCATTTATATATATATCCTTTTGGTAGGCGCTAATTATAACTGCTTCATTTCATTTCAGGCGGGAAAGTTCTTATGAAAGTAATTTCCAGGGCGGAGTATAAAGAATGGAGGCTGTACTATCCACGGAAAGGGGAGATGATCACCCGATCTCGTTCACATCAACTGAAGCAGTTACATTATATCCTGAAATATTTACGGAACTCCAGCTCATTATACTATCCTAGGGGAGTTTACTGAGGTAGTTTCCATTCGTTTTTGTCTTGCCACTAAAGCCATATGTTTAGGTTATTTTGCGCATCTGCTACCATTTGATAATTGCTCATTTCCTATGATATGTATCCTTTATATATATCCTTTTTGGAAGTCATTGATAATAACTGCCTGATTTCCTTTCAGGCGGGAAAGCTCTTATGAAAGTGAATTTCCAGTGCGAATGATAAAGAATGGAAGCTGTACTATTCACGGAAAGGGGGAGATGATCACCCGATTTCGTTCACATCAACTGAAGTAGTTACATAATACCCTGAATATTTACGGAACTCCAGCTCATTATACTATCCTGGAGAAGATTAGTGAGGTAAGTTGCATTCGTTTTTGTCTTGCCATAAAGCCATATGTTTAGCTTATCTTGCGCATCTGCTAGCAATTGATAATTGTTCATTTCTATAATATGTATCATTTATATATATATCTTTTTGGGCTTAATATAATGCTGATTTTTTCAGGCGGGAAAGTCTTATGAAAGTGAATTTCCAGGCGATGATAAAGAATGGAAGCTGTACTATTCACGGAAAGGGGAGATGATCACCCGATTTCGTTCACATCAACTGAAGCAGTTACATAATACCCTGAATGTTTACGGAACTCCAGCTCATTATACTATTCTGGAGAAGATTAGTGAGGTAAGTTGCATTCGTTTTTATGTTGTCACTAAAACGATTGGGTTAGGATACCTTGTGAAGGTGCTATCATTTGATAACTGTTCATTTCCTATAATATGTATCCTTTTTAAATATATACTTTTTGGAAGGCGTTCAGTAATAACTGTTTGATTACTCTTCAGGCGGGAAAGTTTTTATCAAAGTGAATTTCCACGGCGGAGGATAAAGAATGGAAGCTGTACTATTCAAGGCAAGGGGGAGATGATCACCCGATTTCAATCACATCAACTGGAGCAGTTACATAATGCCCTGAAATGTTTACGGAACTCTAGCTCATTATACCATACTGGCGAAGATTATTGAGGTTGGTTGTATTGTTTTTTATCTTGCCACTAAAACGACTTGGTTAGGTGATCTTGCGCATGTGCTACCATTTGATAATTGTTCATTTCTTATAATTTCTATCCTTTATATATATACTCTTTCTGGAAGGCATTGAATAATAAGTGCTTGATTTTTTTTGGGCCAGAAAGCTCTTATGAAAGTAAATTTCCAGGGCGGAGTATAAAGAATGGAGACTGTACTATCCACGGAAAGGGGAGATGATCACCCGATCTCGTTCACATCAACTGAAGCAGTTACATTATATCCTGAAATATTTACGGAACTCCAGCTCATTATACTATCCTAGGGGAGTTTACTGAGGTAGGTTTCCATTCGTTTTTGTCTTGCCACTAAAGCCATATGTTTAGGTTATTTTGCGCATCTGCTACCATTTGATAATTGCTCATTTCCTATGATATGTATCCTTTATATATATCCTTTTTGGAAGTCATTAATAATAACTGCCTGATTTCCTTTCAGGCGGGAAAGCTCTTATGAAAGTGAATTTCCAGGGCGAATGATAAAGAATGGAAGCTGTACTATTCACGGAAAGGGGGAGATGATCAACCGATTTCGTTCACATCAACTGAAGCAGTTACATAATACCCTGAAATGTTTACGGAACTCCAGCTCATTATACTATTCTGGAGAAGATTAGTGAGGTAAGTTGCATTCGTTTTTATGTTGTCACTAAAACGATTGGGTTAGCGTACCTTGTGAAGGTGCTATCATTTGATAACTGTTCATTTCCTATAATATGTATCCTTTATAAATATATACTTTTTGGAAGGCGTTCAGTAATAACTGTTTGATTACTCTTCAGGCGGGAAAGTTCTTATCAAAGTGAATTTCCACGGTGAAGGATAAAGAATGGAAGCTGTACTATTCAAGCCAAGGGGGAGATGATCACCCGATTTCAATCACATCAACTGGAGCAGTTACATAATGCCCTGAAATGTTTACGGAACTCTAGCTCATTATACCATACTGGCGAAGATTATTGAGGTTGGTTGTATTGTTTTTTATCTTGCCAGTAAAACGACTTGGTTAGGTGATCTTGCGCATGTGCTACCATTTGATAATTGTTCATTTCTTATAATTTCTATCCTTTATATATATACTCTTTCTGGAAGGCATTGAATAATAAGTGCTTGATTTTTTTTGGGCCAGAGAGCTCTTATGAAAGTAAATTTCCAGGGCGGAGTATAAAGAATGGAGGCTGTACTATCCACGGAAAGGGGAGATGATCACCCGATTTCGTTCACATCAACTGAAGCAGTTACATTATATCCTGAAATATTTACGGAACTCCAGCTCATTATACTATCCTAGGGGAGTTTACTGAGGTAGGTTTCCATTCGTTTTTGTCCTGCCACTAATGCCATATGTTTAGGTTATTTTGCGCATCTGCTACCATTTGATAATTGCTCATTTCCTATGATATGTATTCTTTATATATATATCTTTTTTGGAAGTCATTAATAATAACTGCCTGATTTCCTTTCAGGCGGGAAAGCTCTTATGAAAGTGAATTTCCAGGGCGAATGATAAAGAATGGAAGCTGTACTATTCACGGAAAGGGGGAGATGATCACCCGATTTCGTTCACATCAACTGAAGTAGTTACATAATACCCTGGAATATTTACGGAACTCCAGCTCATATACTATCCTGGAGAAGATTAGTGAGGTAAGTTGCATTCGTTTTTGTCTTGCCACTAAAGCCATATGTTTAGCTTATCTTGCGCATCTGCTAGCAATTGATAATTGTTCATTTCCTATAATATGTATCATTTATATATATATCCCTTTTGGTAGGCGCTAAATTATAACTGCTTCATTTCATTTCAGGCGGGAAAGTTCTTATGAAAGTAAATTTCCAGGGCGGAGTATAAAGAATGGAGGCTGTACTATCCACGGAAAGGGGAGATGATCACCCGATCTCGTTCACATCAACTGAAGCAGTTACATTATATCCTGAAATATTTACGGAACTCCAGCTCATTATACTATCCTAGGGGAGTTTACTGAGGTAGCTTTCCATTCGTTTTTGTCTTGCCACTAAAGCCATATGTTCAGGTTATTTTGCGCATCTGCTACCATTTGATAATTGCTCATTTCCTATGATATGTATCCTTTATATATATCCTTTTTGGAAGTCATTGATAATAACTGCCTGATTTCCTTTCAGGCGGGAAAGCTCTTATGAAAGTGAATTTCCAGTGCGAATGATAAAGAATGGAAGCTGTACTATTCACGGAAAGGGGGAGATGATCACCCGATTTCGTTCACATCAACTGAAGTAGTTACATAATACCCTGAAATATTTACGGAACTCCAGCTCATTATACTATCCTGGAGAAGATTAGTGAGGTAAGTTGCATTCGTTTTTGTCTTGCCACTAAAGCCATACGTTTAGCTTATCTTGCGCATCTGCTAGCAATTGATAATTGTTCATTTCCTATAATATGTATTCTTTATATATATATCTTTTTTGGAAGTCATTAATAATAACTGCCTGATTTCCTTTCAGGCGGGAAAGCTCTTATGAAAGTGAATTTCCAGGGCGAATGATAAAGAATGGAAGCTGTACTATTCACGGAAGGGGGAGATGATCACCCGATTTCGTTCACATCAACTGAAGTAGTTACATAATACCCTGGAATATTTACGGAACTCCAGCTCATTATACTATCCTGGAGAAGATTAGTGAGGTAAGTTGCATTCGTTTTTGTCTTGCCACTAAAGCCATATGTTTAGCTTATCTTGCGCATCTGCTAGCAATTGATAATTGTTCATTTCCTATAATATGTATCATTTATATATATATCCCTTTTGGTAGGCGCTAAATTATAACTGCTTCATTTCATTTCAGGCGGGAAAGTTCTTATGAAAGTAAATTTCCAGGGCGGAGTATAAAGAATGGAGGCTGTACTATCCACGGAAAGGGGAGATGATCACCCGATCTCGTTCACATCAACTGAAGCAGTTACATTATATCCTGAAATATTTACGGAACTCCAGCTCATTATACTATCCTAGGGGAGTTTACTGAGGTAGCTTTCCATTCGTTTTTGTCTTGCCACTAAAGCCATATGTTCAGGTTATTTTGCGCATCTGCTACCATTTGATAATTGCTCATTTCCTATGATATGTATCCTTTATATATATCCTTTTTGGAAGTCATTGATAATAACTGCCTGATTTCCTTTCAGGCGGGAAAGCTCTTATGAAAGTGAATTTCCAGTGCGAATGATAAAGAATGGAAGCTGTACTATTCACGGAAAGGGGGAGATGATCACCCGATTTCGTTCACATCAACTGAAGTAGTTACATAATACCCTGAAATATTTACGGAACTCCAGCTCATTATACTATCCTGGAGAAGATTAGTGAGGTAAGTTGCATTCGTTTTTGTCTTGCCACTAAAGCCATACGTTTAGCTTATCTTGCGCATCTGCTAGCAATTGATAATTGTTCATTTCCTATAATATGTATTCTTTATATATATATCTTTTTTGGAAGTCATTAATAATAACTGCCTGATTTCCTTTCAGGCGGGAAAGCTCTTATGAAAGTGAATTTCCAGGGCGAATGATAAAGAATGGAAGCTGTACTATTCACGGAAAGGGGGAGATGATCACCCGATTTCGTTCACATCAACTGAAGTAGTTACATAATACCCTGGAATATTTACGGAACTCCAGCTCATTATACTATCCTGGAGAAGATTAGTGAGGTAAGTTGCATTCGTTTTTGTCTTGCCACTAAAGCCATATGTTTAGCTTATCTTGCGCATCTGCTAGCAATTGATAATTGTTCATTTCCTATAATATGTATCATTTATATATATATCCCTTTTGGTAGGCGCTAAATTATAACTGCTTCATTTCATTTCAGGCGGGAAAGTTCTTATGAAAGTAAATTTCCAGGGCGGAGTATAAAGAATGGAGGCTGTACTATCCACGGAAAGGGGAGATGATCACCCGATCTCGTTCACATCAACTGAAGCAGTTACATTATATCCTGAAATATTTACGGAACTCCAGCTCATTATACTATCCTAGGGGAGTTTACTGAGGTAGCTTTCCATTCGTTTTTGTCTTGCCACTAAAGCCATATGTTCAGGTTATTTTGCGCATCTGCTACCATTTGATAATTGCTCATTTCCTATGATATGTATCCTTTATATATATCCTTTTTGGAAGTCATTGATAATAACTGCCTGATTTCCTTTCAGGCGGGAAAGCTCTTATGAAAGTGAATTTCCAGTGCGAATGATAAAGAATGGAAGCTGTACTATTCACGGAAAGGGGGAGATGATCACCCGATTTCGTTCACATCAACTGAAGTAGTTACATAATACCCTGAAATATTTACGGAACTCCAGCTCATTATACTATCCTGGAGAAGATTAGTGAGGTAAGTTGCATTCGTTTTTGTCTTGCCACTAAAGCCATACGTTTAGCTTATCTTGCGCATCTGCTAGCAATTGATAATTGTTCATTTCCTATAATATGTATCCTTTATATATATATCCCTTTTGGTAGGCGTTAAATTATAACTGCTTGATTTCCTTTCAGGCGGGAAAGCTCCTATCGAAGTGAATTTCCAGGGCGAAGGTTAAAGAATGGAAGCTGTACTATTCAGGGAAAGGGGGAGATGATCACCCGATTTCAATCACATCAACTGAAGCAGTTACATAATGCCCTGAAATGTTTTCGGAACACCAGCTCAATATACTATTCTGGAGAAGATTAGTGAGGTAGGTTGCATTGGTTTTTATCTTGCCACTAAAACGACTTGCTTAGGGTATCTGCAAATGTGCTACCATTTGATAATTATTGATTTCCTATAATATGTAGGCTATAGATATATTTTTTTGAAGGCATGCAGTATATATTTCATGAAACGCTATTTGTTTTTTTAGGTCACGATACTTTCATGATACAACCGCTGATGGATTCAGTTATTATCGTGCAGTACATGTGAAGGCACGGGAGCACTAACTAATGAACGATATCAACTCCTTCGTCAGTTTTCCAAACTGGTGTTTAATTTGTCAGACGTTAATAGTTTTTCAAAGAAATTGGAATGCTACGAAGTTCTAAAACTCTGAATGCTTTGATTTGATTGCATTGAATGCTTTGAATGCATTTTAACGCAGGCATTGAAAGCTTTGAATGCATCGAATGCTTTGAATGAATTGAATGCTACGAAGTTTTAAACCTCGCAGCATTCCAGGTCCAGTCAGTTCGCAATTAGAAAGCACTTCGCTTTATTATCATGTAACTTCGTAATTTTATAGAATTCTGACTGTTTTCTATAGCCTTTTTTATACCTCAATTTTTGTTTTGTGAGGATATCTTCTTATTGTTTTATTGTAAATCATTGGCTTTGTTTTGGAAAACCTCTTATTGTATTTTGTTTTTATAGTCTGGGTTATGAAACTGAAAGCCAGTGTTAAACTATTGTTGTTTCGCTCGGCAAGTGCATTTTACTTTCCAGCAGAACGTTGTTTGTTTACAGAGGGCTCTATTCCGCTTTATTTTTGTATTCAGTGGTTTTGGAGAATGTGCTCATCAGATTTGGGAAAAGAGACATAACTTGGCAATGATGTAAGAGATATAGCGTGAAATGACCTGGCTTTGCTCCGGGCCGGAGCCAAGCCAGGTCAAAGCACTAAATCATGGTCGGAGCCACTTCATATCATTCGGAACATTGTTATCGTCACTCGTCAGGCTTCGGACTTTCCTTCGACCTCCTCCAGTCTGGCTGTCTTGTGAACAATAATGTTGTCTAAAGCAGGTTTTCTTTATATTGTTGAGAAAAGTACCTTTTACGAAGGCCTGTTATTCGAATCTTTAAAAGAGTCTCGATGTGAAACTTTCGAATAAGATGAAATGATGTTTTGTAATGATAATAGACGCAAAGAAAGCCTGTAGATGGCCTATGTATGTTACGAACCTTTTAAGGCTGTTGTGTTATGTGTAACTTCGTGACATGGACGCTGCTGAATGTAAGCGAAGTTTGAAACACAATATTGATACTTCCACCAAGGTAAGATGTGGTATGGTGTTTTAACAATTCTGAATAGTTGAGTATATATTTTCCAGTTTGGCTTGGCTAAAGGTGAAGTATCTTTCCCCATTTGATGTGTATAATCTGTTTATCATTATAAGTTCTTCAAATTTTAGACGAGAACTACGTTGATCTACCACCGAGTAGCTAAAGTTGAAAGAAGTTTTACATAACCACCTTCCTTCAACATAGTCAAGAAGATTTCAGCTTTCCACTTCACATAATAATGGTAGTTTTCCATGGTAAGACTTTCATGACACATTTATACTCTGTAACACACTGTTTATGCTATTTATTTTTGTGACACAACCAGGAAATTGACTCTTATCAATGTTAATTGAAGATGAAAGAAGCTTTAATACCAGAGCTCTCTTTTTGTTACTTTATTTAGGAAGCATTTGCAGCCATGGTTATTTTGATTGATGGATTGATAGGCAAATGCGCTTACTATCTTTGTAAGGTATTGGTTTATATGCTAAGCACAAGGGGCCCACTGAATAGCTAGACTAATCGAAGCAGTGCGACCCTGGTCCTTCCTCTCGATGTGACTACACCTCGTGATTCTTTTTACCTAGAATTACAGAGAGCTGGCAAATTCTCTCCTCACATTTTATATGACAGGTCTGAAGGTCGGCTCGCACCCACAACCCTTTGAACAAGGGTTGAGCAACCTAACCACTCCGCCATCCCAATCACCTTACTCATAGTGGAAATCAAATATAATCAATTGTCGTAATCGAAGAGGTATTTTCCCTGTTGTTATGTTTTTAGTATGTATATGCAGAAAGTGAAGTTTTATAATACTTTCTATTAACCAAAATCTAAAGGAATTTGTAAATGATTTCTGGGAAGAATTATAGAGAATACAATTGGGTCATATGTATTATGTATTGTAGAAATGTATTATTAAGTGTTGTCAAAACTATGCACACTGCAAGGCAGCATATCTGCAGCAAAAACAATGGTTAAAGAGTAAGGGAAGTGGCAGCATATTTTTCACCTGGGAAAATTACTTGTTATGCTTTTCATAGCTTCTTTGAAAAGTGTTTTTAAATGAATGCAAATGCCATCAATCTCTTCCTTATATATATATGAACATTTTAGTGCATTACGTGCTTTATTATCTATTCCTATGAGTTATTTGTATCCATTTTTCTCTGAAATAAGTTATGAATTGCTTTCTAGTATTGAATGTATTTGAGGGTGATAAACAATTTCATTGATATATCAATTGCAGTGTTGAAGAATGTTGTACTTTCTTTGTATTTTCTCGTCAACTCTGGTTCTTTGCAATGAAAATAGACCTGTAAGCAAAGTCGTACATAAATTAGATACCTAAACATGTCTATGTTGGGTAAAAATTTACAAGGCTTACATGGTATCTGGTAGCTGGATTGCATAAATAAAAACAGAGTATCAAACAAAGAAGGCATTTTACAATGACATAAGCCCTGTATCTATAAAGAGGTAAATTAGAGATAGATCACATTATTACTGCTGAATTGCTAAATTACATAGTGTGTGTAGGTTTCCATCATACATAATAAGAAATAAAAACAATGTTATAAAGGAAAATCAAGCAGGCCTTTGTTATGAAAAGATGAGCTTCCTATGGGCCTAATTAATAATAACAAAGGCAAATAATAATAAAATAACAACTAACAAAAAACTAACATCCAACAAATGAACTATAAAAACAAAGCCAATGGGTTTCTTATAGAGAACCACAAACTCCGTTGCGTTGATTATTTTCTGTTGCGTTGTTTTTTCTGTTGTCTTTTCTGTTGCGTTGTTTTTTCTGTTGCGTTTTTCTCACTTCAAAGAACATCCCCTGTTGCTAAGAAAGAAGGCTGTTGTCTTTTTTGGTTCACCTGTGATTCACGTGTTGACTTCCTGTTGCGTTGCGTTTTCTACACTGGTCACGTTGCGTTGTTTTTTCTGTTCGTTCTGTTGCTATGAAGAAAATAATAGCCACATAAAAGACTTTTATCAACAAATCGAGCTCGAAACAGGGTAAAAAGATTTTGAACCGAATATTCCACCATAAAGACACATGCATTTGCTGTTTTCAGTGATATTAACATTCATTCACACTAATTGCACATGAATCACGTTATTACAGCTGAAACTAAGTAAAAGACACATGCATTTGCTTGTTTTCAGTGATTTAACATTCATTCACACTAATTGCACATGAATAACGTTATTACAGCTGAAACTAAGTAAAAGACACATGCATTTGCTTGTTTTAGTGATTTAACATTCATTCACACTAATTGCACATGAATCACGTTATTACAGCTGAAACTAAGTAAAGACACATGCATTGCTTGTTTTCAGTGATATTAACATTCATTCACACTAATTGCACATGAATCACGTTATTACAGCTGAAACTAAGTAAAAGACACATGCATTTGCTTGTTTTCAGTGATATTAACATTCATTCACACTAATTGCACATGAATCCACGTTATTACAGCTGAAACTAAGTAAAAGACACATGCATTTGCTTGTTTTCAGTGATATTAACATTCATTCACACTAATTGCACATGAAATAACGTTATTACAGCTGAAACTAAGTAAAAGACACATGCATTTGCTTGTTTTCAGTGATATTAACATTCATTCACACTAATTGCACATGAATCACGTTATTACAACTGAAACTAAGTAAAAGACACATGCATTTGCTTGTTTTCAGTGATATTAACATTCATTCACACTAATTGCACATGAATTCACGTTATTACAACTGAAACTAAGTAAAAGACACATGCATTTGCTTGTTTTCAGTGATATTAACATTCATTCACACTAATTGCACATGAATCACGTTATTACACTGAAACTAAGTAAAAGACACATGCATTTGCTTGTTTTCAGTGATATTAACATTCATTCACACTAATTGCACATGAATCACGTTATTACAGCTGAAACTAAGTAAAAGACACATGCATTTGCTTGTTTTCAGTGATATTAACATTCATTCACACTAATTGCACATGAATCACGTTATTACACTGAAACTAAGTAAAAGACACATGCATTTGCTTGTTTTCAGTGATATAACATTCATTCACACTAATTGCACATGAATCACGTTATTACAGCTGAAACTAAGTAAAAGACACATGCATTTGCTTGTTTTCAGTGATATTAACATTCATTCACACTAATTGCACATGAATCACGTTATTACAGCTGAAACTAAGTAAAAGACACATGCATTTGCTTGTTTTCAGTGATATTAACATTCATTCACACTAATTGCACATGAATCACGTTATTACAGCTGAAACTAAGTAAAAGACACATGCATTTGCTTGTTTTCAGTGATTTAACATTCATTCACACTAATTGCACATGAATCACGTTATTACAGCTGAAACTAAGTAAAAGACACATGCATTTGCTTGTTTTCAGTGATATTAACATTCATTCACACTAATTGCACATGAATCACGTTATTACAGCTGAAACTAAGTAAAAGACACATGCATTTGCTTGTTTTCAGTGATATTAACATTCATTCACACTAATTGCACATGAATCACGTTATTACAGCTGAAACTAAGTAAAAGACACATGCATTTGCTTGTTTTCAGTGATATTAACATTCATTCACACTAATTGCACATGAATCACGTTATTACAGCTGAAACTAAGTAAAAGACACATGCATTTGCTTGTTTTCAGTGATATTAACATTCATTCACACTAATTGCACATGAATCACGTTATTACAGCTGAAACTAAGTAAAAGACACATGCATTTGCTTGTTTTCAGTGATATTAACATTCATTCACACTAATTGCACATGAATCACGTTATTACAACTGAAACTAAGTAAAAGACACATGCATTTGCTTGTTTTCAGTGATATTAACATTCATTCACACTAATTGCACATGAATCCACGTTATTACAGCTGAAACTAAGTAAAAGACACATGCATTTGCTTGTTTTCAGTGATATAACATTCATTCACACTAATTGCACATGAAATCACGTTATTACAGCTGAAACTAAGTAAAAGACACATGCATTTGCTTGTTTTCAGTGATATTAACATTCATTCACACTAATTGCACATGAATCCACGTTATTACAGCTGAAACTAAGTAAAAGACACATGCATTTGCTTGTTTTCAGTGATATTAACATTCATTCACACTAATTGCACATGAATCACGTTATTACAGCTGAAACTAAGTAAAAGACACATGCATTTGCTTGTTTTCAGTGATATTAACATTCATTCACACTAATTGCACATGAATCACGTTATTACAGCTGAAACTAAGTAAAAGACACATGCATTTGCTTGTTTTTCAGTGATATTAACATTCATTCACACTAATTGCACATGAATCCACGTTATTACAGCTGAAACTAAGTAAAAGACACATGCATTTGCTTGTTTTCAGTGATATTAACATTCATTCACACTAATTGCACATGAATCACGTTATTACAGCTGAAACTAAGTAAAAGACACATGCATTTGCTTGTTTTCAGTGATATTAACATTCATTCACACTAATTGCACATGAATCACGTTATTACAACTGAAACTAAGTAAAAGACACATGCATTTGCTTGTTTTCAGTGATATTAACATTCATTCACACTAATTGCACATGAATCACGTTATTACAGCTGAAACTAAGTAAAAGACACATGCATTTGCTTGTTTTCAGTGATATTAACATTCATTCACACTAATTGCACATGAATCACGTTATTACAGCTGAAACTAAGTAAAAGACACATGCATTTGCTTGTTTTCAGTGATTTAACATTCATTCACACTAATTGCACATGAATCACGTTATTACAGCTGAAACTAAGTAAAAGACACATGCATTTGCTTGTTTTCAGTGATTTAACATTCATTCACACTAATTGCACATGAATCACGTTATTACAGCTGAAACTAAGTAAAAGACACATGCATTTGCTTGTTTTCAGTGATATTAACATTCATTCACACTAATTGCACATGAATCACGTTATTACAGCTGAAACTAAGTAAAAGACACATGCATTTGCTTGTTTTCAGTGATATTAACATTCATTCACACTAATTGCACATGAATTCACGTTATTACAGCTGAAACTAAGTAAAAGACACATGCATTTGCTTGTTTTCAGTGATTTAACATTCATTCACACTAATTGCACATGAATCACGTTATTACAGCTGAAACTAAGTAAAAGACACATGCATTTGCTTGTTTTCAGTGATATTAACATTCATTCACACTAATTGCACATGAATCACGTTATTACAGCTGAAACTAAGTAAAAGACACATGCATTTGCTTGTTTTCAGTGATATTAACATTCATTCACACTAATTGCACATGAATCACGTTATTACAGCTGAAACTAAGTAAAAGACACATGCATTTGCTTGTTTTCAGTGATATTAACATTCATTCACACTAATTGCACATGAATCACGTTATTACAGCTGAAACTAAGTAAAAGACACATGCATTTGCTTGTTTTCAGTGATATTAACATTCATTCACACTAATTGCACATGAATCACGTTATTACAGCTGAAACTAAGTAAAAGACACATGCATTTGCTTGTTTTCAGTGATATTAACATTCATTCACACTAATTGCACATGAATTCACGTTATTACAGCTGAAACTAAGTAAAAGACACATGCATTTGCTTGTTTTCAGTGATATTAACATTCATTCACACTAATTGCACATGAAACAACGTTATTACAACTGAAACTAAGTAAAAGACACATGCATTTGCTTGTTTTCAGTGATTTAACATTCATTCACACTAATTGCACATGAATCACGTTATTACAGCTGAAACTAAGTAAAAGACACATGCATTTGCTTGTTTTCAGTGATATTAACATTCATTCACACTAATTGCACATGAATCACGTTATTACAGCTGAAACTAAGTAAAAGACACATGCATTTGCTTGTTTTCAGTGATATTAACATTCATTCACACTAATTGCACATGAATCACGTTATTACAGCTGAAACTAAGTAAAAGACACATGCATTTGCTTGTTTTCAGTGATATTAACATTCATTCACACTAATTGCACATGAATTCACGTTATTACAACTGAAACTAAGTAAAAGACACATGCATTTGCTTGTTTTCAGTGATTCTAACATTCATTCACACTAATTGCACATGAATTCACGTTATTACAGCTGAAACTAAGTAAAAGACACATGCATTTGCTTGTTTTCAGTGATATTAACATTCATTCACACTAATTGCACATGAATCACGTTATTACAGCTGAAACTAAGTAAAAGACACATGCATTTGCTTGTTTTCAGTGATTTAACATTCATTCACACTAATTGCACATGAATCACGTTATTACAGCTGAAACTAAGTAAAAGACACATGCATTTGCTTGTTTTCAGTGATATTAACATTCATTCACACTAATTGCACATGAATCACGTTATTACAGCTGAAACTAAGTAAAAGACACATGCATTTGCTTGTTTTCAGTGATATTAACATTCATTCACACTAATTGCACATGAATCACGTTATTACAGCTGAAACTAAGTAAAAGACACATGCATTTGCTTGTTTTCAGTGATATTAACATTCATTCACACTAATTGCACATGAATCACGTTATTACAGCTGAAACTAAGTAAAAGACACATGCATTTGCTTGTTTTCAGTGATATTAACATTCATTCACACTAATTGCACATGAATCACGTTATTACAGCTGAAACTAAGTAAAAGACACATGCATTTGCTTGTTTTCAGTGATATTAACATTCATTCACACTAATTGCACATGAATCACGTTATTACAGCTGAAACTAAGTAAAAGACACATGCATTTGCTTGTTTTCAGTGATATTAACATTCATTCACACTAATTGCACATGAATCACGTTATTACAGCTGAAACTAAGTAAAAGACACATGCATTTGCTTGTTTTCAGTGATATTAACATTCATTCACACTAATTGCACATGAATTCACGTTATTACAACTGAAACTAAGTAAAAGACACATGCATTTGCTTGTTTTCAGTGATATTAACACTCATTCACACTAATTGCACATGAAACAACGTTATTACAACTGAAACTAAGTAAAAGACACATGCATTTGCTTGTTTTCAGTGATATTAACATTCATTCACACTAATTGCACATGAAACAACGTTATTACAACTGAAACTAAGTAAAAGACACATGCATTTGCTTGTTTTCAGTGATATTAACATTCATTCACACTAATTGCACATGAATTCACGTTATTACAGCTGAAACTAAGTAAAAGACACATGCATTTGCTTGTTTTCAGTGATATTAACATTCATTCACACTAATTGCACATGAAACACGTTATTACAACTGAAACTAAGTAAAAGACACATGCATTTGCTTGTTTTCAGTGATATTAACATTCATTCACACTAATTGCACATGAATCACGTTATTACACTGAAACTAAGTAAAAGACACATGCATTTGCTTGTTTTCAGTGATATTAACATTCATTCACACTAATTGCACATGAATTCACGTTATTACAACTGAAACTAAGTAAAAGACACATGCATTTGCTTGTTTTCAGTGATATTAACATTCATTCACACTAATTGCACATGAATTCACGTTATTACAACTGAAACTAAGTAAAAGACACATGCATTTGCTTGTTTTCAGTGATATTAACATTCATTCACACTAATTGCACATGAATTACACGTTATTACAACTGAAACTAAGTAAAAGACACATGCATTTGCTTGTTTTCAGTGATATTAACATTCATTCACACTAATTGCACATGAATCACGTTATTACAACTGAAACTAAGTAAAAGACACATGCATTTGCTTGTTTA
>RQOL01000120.1:0-23987 GCA_013076295.1 Sanderia malayensis
CATATGAAACTATACAACAAATAAAAAATGCCATGTACCATCCTCAAGAAGTCTAAGACTGTATTTCCCTGATTAAATGAGCACTTTAGTCAGTACTTTTTAGAGTAGTGTTGATTAAAAAAGTTTCTGGGTTGTTTCTGGGTATGTTATTGCAACCTTAACGAATAGAGAACGAGACACGTTTTTGAACTAGCGGAGTTTTTGTTCATGATCATGAACAAGTTAAAACAAAAATCATATGAAAAGAAAATGCAGGACCCGTTTTCTCGAGAGAGGGTGTTTATTTCTTATCGTTTGTTGATAGAGCACTTGTTCAAAAAGGAGTGCTTAGTATAGACAAGAGATACGATGAGATACGGTATGCACAATTGCCTTGAGGAAATAGTTTTTCGTATTAGACAGGGCATATAACCTAACAAACTGACAAACATACTGACATTTTTTCTTATAGCTGGAATCAATAGATTAGACCATGAACTTTCAGAAAAAAGTTTCGCTCTCGCGTTTTTGATGACGTCATATTAAGGCAAATCTTATTAATTTTTCATTAATTTTTCATTATTAATTAATTTTTCAAGTGTGATTAATATTGACGAAATGAGATAACAAAACGAAAATTGCATTTTTGGAAATAGCTCAAATAGACCTATCGCATGAGATATCATTTTTTAAATTTGATAAGATGAGCATTTTGGTCGATGACTTCATCCAATAGTGGTTGAAGAACTGATCTTAATTTTTTCCTTCCAACATTTTTCGGTCGACAAGATGATCTCCGCGAGAAATGTTGCCTGCTCATATTCATCCGTTTGAGCCAACGGACAAGATTTTGCCGTGTGTTTTATTCGGCATTAAAACTTACTATTCAGGCCCCTACAAAATGCGGGGCAAGGAGGGACACTAGGCCCCAAATAATTACAAAGTTCCTTTTTCTCAGTGACTGTTCTCCAAACATATAAATACCTCGCAATTATTTTAACTTCTCTGCAGTCTTTATATTTGAAAATGAAGGAAAATATGATCCAAGCAGTCTAGCACTAATTCGCAATTTCGGGGCCAGAGGAATTTTTCACTGACAACACAATAGCAGATGCCATATAACTTTTTCAAAGAGTGCAATGAAGGTAACAGAGAGAGTTACGTTGAGACACAGGTGAAACATTATTTGAAAATGAAGTAAAATCATCAACTCCGTTTTTGCCAGATCCAGACTCTTTGTGTCCAGAAATGAAGCGTGTGCACTTACAATGTTACATTTGGCGAAATTGTTTGAAATACTCGTTAACAACGGTGGCCATTGCGAACTTCGGCTGGACAATTGATTATATCAAATCCACAACCACACCCAAGTGGATCATTGCAAAGCAACTCCCTAATTCACTCATTCGCAGAAAGAAACCGCGATCAGATCAGAAGGCTCTGAAGGAGACGAAGCAACTGAAAAAGATAAGGGAGAGCCACCATGCAAGAGGAAACAACAAAGAAACAACCTTAAGAGCTGCCAAAAGAGATTGCGAGTGAGATGCAGTATAAAGAATTTACTGATGAAGTCCGTCCAAAAAAAGATTAAGGCATTTCTGAATGGGAAAGTGATTTCTCGTCTTCTGAGTTAGAGAAGACAGACTTTTCTTAAAAGTTTCAGTTTTTAACGTAGTCTATTGTATACCAGGTGCCAAGACAGCTCTGCTTTTTGGTAACTTGCACTTCTAGACATGTAAAGTCGAAAATGATAAATTATTCCTTAACGACTTCCAAAGATCGAGCTTCGAAAGCGATACAGCAACAAAATGTGTGAAACCAAGTTCTGGTATGGAAAAATGAAAATAAAATCAGCATTATTGATATGCATCCAAGGAAAGCCTTGTATTTTTGTTTTGCAGTTTTTAAGTGCCACGAAACGGGGAAATTTTTGAAAAACTCAGTATAGTGTTCGTTTTCATACTGGAGTGTACGGATGTCGTCTTAATGAGATAATTTACATTTATAAGTCATTGAAACAAACTGACTATACAAATATAAGAAAAAGAAAATTGATGACGTCATCGACCAAAATGCTGATCTTATCAAAAGTTACAAAATTATATATCATGCTTTAGTCCTATATTAGCTATTTCCAAAATTGCAATTTACTGTTTGTTATCTCATTCCTGTTAACAGTAATCGCACTTTAATTGACACAATTTGTCTTAATATGACGTCATCAATCAGGTGAGAATAAAAAGTTTTTCGGAAAGGTATGGGGTTATGGTAAAGGTAAAGGCATCTATCGATTCCAGCTATAAAGACAAGCATTAGCATGTTTGTTAGTTTGTCAGACTGTATGCCCTCTCTATTATATAAATATTTTACACCTTGTGTAAAAAATATTGATAATTTATGGTTAGATATTTGCCCTTTTTGGCGGAGGATAGTGCTTACTCGAAAAGCCCTGGGAATCGATGAAAACCGTCATTTAAAGCACCCAAAAGTGTTATATTCATCTGCATACGTAACAAAATTGTTGAGCTCAAAGCGAGTGTGCTTGAAAGCCCTTTTACTGAAGCCTGGTTTCCATATGATCGCAAGAAACGCAAGTGACGCAAGGATCGCTGAAATTTGTGACTTGCGATCCTTGCGTTCCTTGCGTATTAATGGAAACAGCTTGTTTAGACCCTTGCGTTTCTTGCGATTCTTGCGATCGAGATAGAAAATTTTCTATCTCTGCGATTCTTGCGATCCTTGCGTCAATGGTTTTTCTTATGGAAACCGCTTGATTGAAAACTTGGCGATCCTTGCGTCAGTTTTTCTTCGGGATGTTCAACCAAGCCTCGCATTCATTTATTTTCATTGAAATTTCAAGATGGCTTTCGCAACAGAAGAAAATCTTGCTTTCCTGGAAGAAGTACAAAAGTACGACTGTATTTATAATAAATACAGCCGAGACTTTAAGAACAAGTTCAAGAAATATAACTGCTGGGTTCAAATTGCAACAAAATTTGATACTACCCTGGAAGCTGCAGATAAGAGATTCAAGAATATCAGGACGGCCTATGGCAGATTTCTGAAGAAGAGAAAAAATGTGCCTTCGGGCTCCGGGAGAGATGCTGTGCCAACAATTCCAGAAGAATTTGCAAATTTAAATTGGCTCTCCACTCTTATCAATCACCGAAAAACCACATCTAATTTTAAGCCAAGCAGTGTGGTGCTTGATGATGATGCACATAACAGTTTTTCTGATGAAGGCGACATGGTAGATGATGAGGTAGACTTGGTGGGAAAAGATAGCAAAGATTCAGCTGATGAAATAATAGATTTCCAAGCTATTGCTGAGGAGACTGAAATTCGGAAAGTCAGTGACAGTACCATATCTGGGGATGTTGATGACCAAGACCAGCAGTCATCAGAAAAGCAAGTGAAAAGCACATCAAAGAAGAAGCAGGGCACCAACATCAGAGGTGGAAAACAATCAGCTCCCAAAGCAGAAAGTAAGGAAAAGTCCTGGGTTGGTATGAAGAAAAAGCCAAGTAAACTTGCAATTGATCTTGCCCTTATGAAGACAGCTGAATCTGTTTTTGAGACAAGTAAGAAAATGAGAATTGAGCAAGACAAAGTGAGAAAATCAGGTGCTGATGAAGAAGACAGTTTATTTTGCCAAAGCTTGGCCAAAAGAATGCAACAATTACCCCCACAGTCTAAAGCCTTTGTTAGAATCCAAGTGGAGCAAATTATGTATCAAGCAGAGTTCAATGGGCAGTCATTCTTTGGTGGAGGGGTATATGGAAGAAGACCTGCTTTTCAGCATGACATATCTACCCAAAACCAGTCTTCATATCCAGGTTTTGTGGAGCAAGTTTTGAGATCAAGCACTCCTAGTTCCGAGGAAAGGACATATTCAGACCATACTTCAACTTTAAGAGGATCAGAGTACAATTTGACAACTTTCTGACATTTGCATGCATAACAACTGGCACTGTATTTTATTTTAAAAACTTGTTAACTCACAGTGCAGGCCTTGTGCACATTAACATGATAAGATAATAATTTAGCAATAATAATAATAATAATTATTATAAATAGAATCACCAGAAGCTTCATTTTTTAAAAGAAAGACAAGATCTAAATTGTCTTTCTTTTAAAAAAAATGAAGCTTCTGGTGATTCTATTTATAATCAAGCTTTTTGCCCGAATTAATATATTTAAAAATAATAATTATGTTAAGTTGCTTTATGTATCAGGCCACAATCACGGACATGTTCAAGCTGCCATGAAACTTCTCCATCAACACTATTGAAATAATCTTTAAAGTTATCTCTTGTAATGGCTGCATCATTTGAATATCTATTTCCACCTATTCTACGACATTGGACCATCCCATTTTGATCATTCTGGGTAATGCTTCGCCATGTTCCCGGAATGAAATTTCCAAAACAGTCTTCACTATCTACAAATCCAGTAGGAATGTAGCCTGCATTCTCAGTCAAGCGTAGATAGCTATGTAGGCACACACAAGCTTTGGTTATTTTATCAACAAGATCCTCTTTGGCTTTAATTGGTCTTCTGAAGATCCTCCATTTGGCTGCGAGAACACCAAAAGCATTTTCTATTGTTCGTCTCGCTCTTGATAATCGATAATTATAAATTCTCTGTGGTTCCTGCAAATTTGTTCCAGGGTATGGTTTCAGGAGCCAGGGCTTGAGTGCAAAAATATCATCTCCTAGCAGCACATAAGGCAGATTAATTTTATCATGGTTTGTTGCACGTGGGATCCCAAGAATTGTTGGAAGATTATCAAATGCCCTGCCAATCTTAGAATTAGCCAGAATCGATGCATCATTGTCTCCGCCTAATGACCCAATGTCTACAAACGTAAAGCAGTATTTTGCATCACATATTCCTAGCAATACCAAACTGTGAAAATTTTTGTAATTGAATGTGGCAGAGCCAGCATTATGTGGGCATTCAATTGCAAAATGTTTGCCATCCACAGCTCCGAGACAGTTGGGAAAGTTCCATTCTTCTTCAAATTCTTTCCCAATTTCAACCCAGTCTTTAGTTGATTTGGGGGGACAAATATAGGTCTCGTTGAGTGCTTCCCAAATGCCATCACACGTTTCTCGAAGCATCCTTGAAATCGTCCCCCTCCCAATTCGAAACGCAAATGATTGAGATTGTTGCGAATCTCCTGTTGCAAGGAAGCGAAGGGTCAGCATTAACCTTTCTGCAGGTGAAATTGGATCCCTCGACCTACATGGCTTTTTAGCAATAAGTGGGCCTACCAGTGTCAGGAGGTGGTCAAATCTCTCAGGGGACATCCTTGTGAACCTGGGCACAAAAAGAAAAATGCAAAGATCAAAACAACGGAAGATTTTTTCTGTTGTAAAAATAGTTACAAACTTTAACGAAATTAAAACCGACAGCCACCGAGGTCACATCTTTGCTACATGAAAAATTAGGCCTACCTGAAAAAGAACTCCCAATCGTGAATCCTCAGCTCCATTGTTAACGTGTGAAACGCACCAAGTTCTTCTCTTCTCTGAAGAAATTTCCTCACCCAGAACCTATGTTTTTTTCTTCCACGTCGATCTCTCACTCTTCTCAACAAGCGATTATAACAAACAAGCTCGATTGCAGTAGAAATTGCTGGTTGATTGCCGCAATTTTCAACAAAATTTAATTTTGGCGCCTCAAAATCAAATCACAAGAACCGCAAGGATCGCAGTGCGTTTCTTGCGATCAAATGGAAACCAGTTTGTCACAAGGATCGCAAAAATCGCAAGAAACGAAATGCGTCTCTTGCGATCATATGGAAACTAGGCTTTAGCGTTCATTATTAAAGGCTCTTGTTTTGGTTCACAGATGACAAACTATTGTTGAAGAGCTCCGTCCTCGATTGACCCCACCCCTGAATGGCCACAGTATTTGGAACAGTGAAACTTAAAAGCTGTGGTCAATGAAGTAAATACGGTAAGTAGCCAATCATAACTTATATCCTTGATGTTGATAAGAGTCAGTTTTTTCTCATCTTTGGAACTATTCGCTTGCATCTTGAACATCGAGTAATTATGGTCAGGTAGGGAGTAGTAGAATAAAAGAAGAATAGAAGTATTATTGATGTGATTGCATAGCGTAACGTTTGAGTGTGGTTGAAATCCAAAGAAAACGTACCCTATCGTGCCCAGTGTCCCAGCAGGTCCCAGTACAAGCAAAAATCATGAAAACTGAATGTCATTAAAACTGGCTAAAAATCTGTGTAAAGTAGGTCCGCTGAATTTGAAAATGGAATTTATTTTTTGACATTTTCATGTTTTGGGGGCATAAAATGGGGATTTTGCGACTCCATTATAATGTAGAGGTCTCGGTCTCCGATTTATTTTTTTGATTTTTGGCGCGGAATTCAAAATATTGCTTACAATAATGAAAAACTGAACTCTTTCGACCAACATTACATTCATAAATCTGAAAAATCTTATCGTGAAATTTTGATTTATTTATCTGAAACATAATGAATTTCAAAGCCGAGAGTGATTTTTCTGATAACGAAAGCATAAATGATATTTCTTCATTATCCGAGTTGTCAGCTGAAGAATATGAGAGCTCATGGCCTATGATAACGACGGTTTTGACCTCCATGGTATTTAAAGCGACGATAATCAACCTGTTTGCTACCATACTGGTCTACAGAATTGGAAGCAGAGTTTCAAGGTTCTATTGGCCGTCAAAGACAATGCCTGAGTGTGGGAGACCTGCAGTCATTTTTGACGGTATCTAATATATATATTCTGTGATGTCACGTGATGACGCATTTTCCCTGCCAAAAACAATAGATTCGACCCGAAACAATAGGTCGAACGCCCCAAAACAATGGACCGAAACGGCGAACCGTGTAATCACAAAGGCTTCTTTGTATGTGGATATATGGCAATGAAATTCACACTGAATGTTTACTTTATTAATTTAACCAGGGTAATGGATTTTTTTTTTCGATTTTCTCCTGAAATTTTCAATTATTCCACTAATTATTCTGCTAATTGTGCTATCACGAAAAAACTACGGTTTACGCTGGCGAAACTTCCAAATTCGCGTCCCGAATTCCATTTTCGAGCACAGTATTCGCTCTTCACGTGACGCGTTTCGCCTTTTCCTGCAATTTGATTGGCTCTTTTCGCGTGGCCCACGTGGGTTGTCGATCAATTTTCGTTTCTCGCCCTCGGTTGCGGGCGACGCATGCGAATTTTCGGTCGTTTTTCGTTATTCGCCCTCGGTTGCAGCAGGTACTTTTGGAGAAGACGCATGTTTTTGTTTTGCACACAAACGGCGCCTTTCAAAGTGTTTTACGAGCTGAATTTTCTTTGTAAAGAGCTGCTAATTGTTTCAAAGACCCTAGAGAGTTGCAGGAAACAATTGGGAACACAGGTGATAGCTTTGTTTAGTATTTTGAGTTGAAATAGTTGTAGTTTTTGTTGTAGGCGTTGCTTCGGCATGCCTGCAACGCTTAGGCCCAATGAAAACAAAGTCAAACTTATGAATTTTTCAGGCGCTATTTGCACGATTTTCCCCATTTAAACTTTCCACAAGTGTTTGTATGTTTGTATAGTAGGTATAGTAGGTATAGTAGGTTTTTATAGTAGGTATAGTATGTATAGTATGTTTTTATAGTATGTATAGTAGGTATAGTAGGTATAGTATGTTGTTATAGTAGGTATAGTATGTATAGTATGTTTTTATAGTAGGTATAGTATGTAGGTATAGTAGGTATAGTATGTTTTTATAGTATGTATAGTAGGTATAGTATGTAGGTATAGTATGATTTTATAGTAGGTATAGTATGTTGGTATAGTATGTAGGTATAGTATGATTTTATAGTAGGTATAGTATGTTGGTATAGTACGTATGTATGTATGTAGGTATGTATGTATGTATGGGCATGAGCGGGAGCGAATGCAGCGTGCGAAGCGCGCCAACCAGATTAAGCTTTGTTTACTTCACGGGCTCCGGGGAGGGAGCGAAGCGACCGAACCCGGCTCATGTATGTATGTATGTATGTATGTATGTATGTATGTATGTATGTATGTATGTATGTATGTTTGTATGTATGTATGTTACGCAGAACGCATTCTGTGACATTTCCAGGAGGCCTCGATTTCAGTTATCTATATTTTATTATACGAGGCCATCTTCAATCTGTTGCCATGGTGTTCATATTCAAAATTATCTTCACAACGCAACGCGCCAAAAATATTTTCCGTTCGTGTTCATCACTGTCAAAAGTAGATCCACAAGTCAACAGGTAAATTGTTTTTAACTCATTACTAATAATTTATACTTTTACATATTAATAAAGACATTTACAAATAATGCCCAAATTTATTACTTTTTATTATTTCTCATGCCCATACATGCACAACTATGTATTTCCATGTATTTAATCACTGATGATATTCCTTTTCCAGTCTTCGTTTAGTTTTCGTTTTTGAACCTTCCTATAGTGAAGAAAAAAAGATTTCGGTATGTACTTTCAGTTCAATGCTATTTGGATAATGAGATTTTCCTTTACTATTATGATCACCAACCAGATGTGTAACTTACTACTTACCATTTCAATCACAATTATCTTATTCTTTTTCCAGTATTTGCAGTTTGGCAGTTGCCCTGCCCATTGATTTTTATTTTGTTTAGCATATTTTCGGTATGTACTTTCAGTTCAATATTACTTGCATAACGAGGTTCTCCATTACTATTGTCTTCACCAAGCATATGTACAACTTACTACTTAGCATTTAAATCACAATTATCTTCTTCTTTTTCAGTATTTGCAGTTTGGCAGTTGCCCTTTCATTTTTATTTCGCTCAGATTTTCGGTATGTACTTTCAGTTCAATGTTAATTAGATAATGAGATTTTCCTTTACTATTATGATCACCAACCATATGTATTAATAACTACTTACCATTTAAATCACAATTATCTTTTTCCAGTATTTGCAGTTTGGCAGTTGCCCTTTATTTTTAATTTTCTTCAGATTTTCGGTATGTGCTTTCATTTCCATGTTTATAAGATAATGAGATTCTCCATTACTATTATCTTCACCAAGCATAGGTATAACTTACTACTTACCATTTCAACCACAATCATCTTATTCTTTTTCCACCATTTCCAGTTTGGACTTTGATTTCTACTTTGTTCATATTTTGGTATGTACTTTTCTTTCAATGTCATTTACATAATGAGATTCTCCATTAATATTATGTTCACAAAGCATATGTATAACTTACTGCTTATGATTTGAAGCACTATTATCTTATTGCTTTTCCAGTATTTGCAGTTTGGTAACTATCCTTTGATTTTGTATGATATTATATTATTTTGCAACAGTACTGCTTCATGTAAATATATTCTTTTTTCACATATCAATGATTAAAGAAAAACTACTTTTATTTGTTTGCTTTAAGGTTCGCTATGGCTACAAGTGCTAAAAGAAAGCCTGAGCCAGAAAAAAAATAGTTGTATGGCTTGTCGATAAAGTCAAAGTAATTATAGCTAATATATTAATTCATATTTCATCAGTTTTTAAGCACTTCATTATAATTAATTCAATTCTGTCATTCTTTGCTTTTGTATCCTAGGAAATAACATACAGAGACATTTTTAGTCTCAAGAGGGAATGTGCTGCCAGGAACAAAAAGTTCTCCTTGAACGACAAGGAGGGGAGGAGACTCCCCACAAAAGACATAGTGTAAGTATACCTTCTGTATTTGAAGCTCAGTTGTTCTATTGATATCTTCCAGATATTGTATAATATCCTTCCACCAAAAAACAACCTGTAACATAATTGTGTATTCACAGATCACAGAAGGAGGCCTTTATTAAAATTGGCAGAGGCCAAAGAAAGGCAAAACAAGAGAAAAAGGGTGGGAAGGCCACCCAAGAATTTTCTAGAACTTTGATGGTGGCCATGCCCACCCAAAGGGCTATAAAAATTATGCAGGACATGTGTAAATAGTTTCTTAACTAATTTACACATGTCCTGTTTTTGACCATGCATGAAAGAGACAATCATGAAATCAAAACCACTACATTAACACAAAATATAAAGTAAAATTATCCACTTTTCCATACAAAAAATTTTTAAAACATTTCACATTTTTTGTTCATGCATGGTCAAAGTTTTATTATTCCTAATATATTTGTTCATATTATATGTTCCAAATGTTCTATTTTATATGTTCCAAATGTTCCAAATTATATGTTCCAGTATTTTTAATATTTCAAGCACATTTTTAATAATTCAGAAAGCTTTATCAGTTATAAATGTTGACATGATTTCGTTGCAAAACCTTCACTTAATAACTTACCCAATGCATGGTATTCACTTTCATGAATGCGATGTTGCAGTTGCACCAGATAACGGTGGTCATTTATTCCCAGTATGATTCTTTTTTAAGCGATTTAAGCGATTCTAAACTCAGAAAATGAAACTGGAGTTAACACATTTTGAACAGTGAGTCAAAATACTTTATACATACTCTTCAGATGGAAATGATTTAAGAAGATGCAGTTGGATTCTCACCATGCGTTTCTTCCTCATCAAACTATACTTGGCATGCCATTGCCATGATGTAGATGTAATGATGTCATTCAATTTCACGTGCCATTTCGCCCTCCTACCTTTTTAACTCTGAGGGATGAGGGGAATTCCCTTTTCAATAACAAGTTTCCCGCCTTTTTAAGCACCTGACGTGTATAAACCAATCGTGGGAGCTGTATAGTACAATAGAAATGCCGCCTCTGATTATTCGCACAATTAGATTTTGCCTAATTTAATTTAGTTGTCGAAGTTATCGATAGGATATAATTATATTGAATTATTTATCGCTGAGTAAGTATTACGAATGTTGTTTTTTCTAGCAACCTATCATTATAACCTAAACAGCTTTTTCATCGCTATTTCCCTTAATAAATGTCAATATTTTTTGTTCTTCTTTCTATGCATTTCATGGCAAGAACAGGTTACGTGTTGTTCAGGCATCATATTTTTTATTAAATATTTATTTCAAGTTTATTAATAACTATTATCTTTCTTTTCTTACCATAGTTTTGAAAGACACAAGGCTCGGTAAGAAATGAATTTATTCATTGCAGTTTTTCCTTCTCAGTATACCTCTTTAATTATTTGTTTACTTTATAAAAAGAGGCCCACCTTGGTCGATTTTCAAATAACGGACACTTCCCTTTTACAAACTTCTTTCAATAATTATGAAATGATATCTTCGTTACTTATGATTTTTAAATGTAACCTATGTGCAGCGAGCTACTCTTTACCACGGATAAAAACATCATTTTTTTATGCATCTGGAATATTATGAAGAAACATTTATGGCGCCGTTTTTAACAAATTTACCCTGTAACAAATTTGTTGAATTCTTGATAACTGCCCTGGATTCAACAAGTTAATTTTCATTACGTACAGGTTTTCGGAGCCTCTTTTTATGATTCGTTTATTCATGTCAACAATAATTTTGATTTCAATTTACTTTCTTCCATTTTAGTAGCTGTTTACATTACAGAAACGAGCGCAGTTTAACGTGAGGGTTTTCATAAAATTTACATTATATTACATAGCATTACTTTTATAACAATGATTTATTTACAACACTATACTTAACACTACCATACTCTTTAAATACATAATATTTACTTCTTTGTGTTGCAGCTTTACACAGGGCTATAATTATTTCCATTGTTGTTGCTATTGTGGCCAAGCAATAACATTTACAATAATATTGCCTAATTTAATTTGTCCCTGCTTCTTTTCCATATCACAACTTGCACCATGCCGCGTAAGTCCAGGAAAAGTATAACGGGCGACAGGCGTAGAAATCAAGTGCGGGAGAATGTGCAGCATAGGAGACAGATCAAGCAACAGCTTCCACCTCAACAGACAGGAAATGCCGATAACGTACTTGCAGCAGTCAATGATCTTCAACAATTGCAGCTCGAAAACCGTCAGCTAGAAGCCCCTGAATATCAGCCATTTCCAGCACAGTATCCTCTTCCAGAGATACAGCCAATGGAGATGGACATGGAACCAGAGCTTCCCATTCTGAACCAAGAGCTTCCAGCAGCAGAACAGCCTGCAGACATCGAGATGCACGACGCAGTTCCAGTACCCGATGAAAATCAGATACCAGAACCCGTTGAAGATCAGCAAATGCAAGTTGACAACCCTGTCCCCGAGAACAATGAAGCTGAAAACCTCATCCTCTTCTCGCCATTACCACACCACTTGAATAAAATGACCGGAACATGCATTCATTGTGGTGCAAAGTACTTCAAAGAAGAACTTAACTCCCGAAAACAATACAACAAGTGTTGTATGGGAGGTTTAATCACTCTGAATCAAATTGAACCACCTCCAAACAGTGTCATGCATTTGTACACTGGTGATACTGCCGAATCAAAGTATTTCTTAAAGCACTTCCGCCAATATAACTCACTAATGGCCATGGCATCATGGAAGGCTAATATTGTACGTCATGCTAGAGCTGGACCACCATTATCACAATTCATGGAAAGGCATATCACATGACTGGTAACTGATACAATATGATTCCAGTCATTATCAATAAAACTTATTATTTGTTTATGCTGGCTACGATTGAATTTTTGTTTCCCTAACTTATGCTTTGAATCATTAACAGGTGTAACAGAAACAGACAGATCCAGAAAATATGCAGAACTTTACATCATGGATACGCAACAAGCATTGCAGGAACGGCAAAACACTGCAGGAGAACAGCGTCTTGATTTGGACATTGTTGCACTTCTCCAGAATGAATTAATGGCAGTCAATCGATTTGCACAACATTTTCGAAGCATGGGTGAAATATTGGAGGAACAGCGGCAGCAAGCTATTGCAAACGATCAGCCTGTTCCGACATTCAAAATGATCATAACAGGTCGCCCACAACAAGATCGCAGATACGATAATCCAACTGCCAGAGAAATTGCAGCTATATATACTGTACAAAATGGAGGTGCACCAAATCCTGACGACAGAGAACTGGCAAGTTCAAAACAAGACGCGGAGATCTCATGAAGATTTACGCAACCAGTCCAAGTGCCGATCCTCTCACGTATCCATTGATGTTCTTTCACGGTGACAGAGGATACAGTTTGGACCTTCAACGGTTGCCTACTGCAAATGTAAGAGATCGACAACACATCAATCGTGATCGCCGTACAAGACTGACTCTCACCGAATACTATTTATACAGAATCCAAATCAGGGATGCATTCTCAGCCATCCACATTGCATCACTTCTATTTCAACAGTATCTGGTAGATGCATATACGAAGATAGAAGGCAATAAACTGCACTGGATTATGAATAATCAACGTCAGCTTCGTGTTGACACATATCGTGGCCTGATGGATCATCTCCACAGAAGAGCTGAAATCGAAAACCAGATGGCCAGGCTAACAATCCGAATCAGCCGTACATATTGATGTTGGCCGTGTTATCATTCTACCCTCAACATTTCCTGGCAGCCAAGAAACATGTATCAACACTTTCAAGATGCAATGACAATCGTAAGGAAGTATGGCAAGCCAGACATCTTCCTCACAATGACTGCCAATCCTAAATGGAAGGAGATAGAAGAAAACATTCTACCACACCAGACGGCCAATGATCGACCGGACATTGTCACACGAGTATTCAACTCAAACTCAAAGAACTACTTTAAGACATTCTGCACAAGCACATTCTTGGACATTCACAGCTCATGTGTAGGTCATAGAATTTCAGAAGAGAGGACTACCACACGCACATATGATTCTGTTTCTTTCACAAGCTGATAAACCGAGAACACCACAACAGGTATTTTTGAAATGTACTACTAATTCTATCTCTCATTCTTAAATTGATATCCAATGCACAGTACAACTATTCTGTACGTCATTTCTATTATAAAATTGTTGATTATCATATTCATTATCAGGTGGATCAACTGGATATCAGCAGAGATTCCAGACCCACAGGATGCAAAATACACAAGTTGGTCCTAAAACACATGACACATGGACCCTGTGGAAATTTAAATCCTCGATGCGTATGCATGGAAAACAACAAATGCAAAAAGCACTTTCCGAAAGAACAAGTTGCTGAAACTCAAATCAATGTCAACGGCTATCCTCTCTACAGACGACGCTGTCTTCATCCAGTCAATGTGAATAATCGCATTTTTGGATGATACTTGGGTAGTGCCACACAACAGACACCTAATCATCAAATATCAGTGTCATATCAACGTGGAAATATGCAGTACAGTAAAAAGTGTCAAGTACATTTTCAAATATATCCACAAAGGACATGATATGGCACATGTTGAAATTCTTGAAGAAAATCAACAACAAGTACCTCAAGATATTGAACACGACGAGGTGCGCCAATACATCAACGCAAGATATATTGGACCACATGAAGCTGTCTATCGGCTTATGCAGTTTCCCATGCACGACAAAAGCCACACAGTCAAACGGCTTTCTGTTCATCTACCATTTGAGCAACAAGTCATCTTTCATGACAATGATGACGAACAAAGACTCAACAACATTGGTGATAGAACAACACTTACAGCATGGTTTGAACTCAACCAGCAAGATCCAGCTGCACGTCAGTACCTCTACCATGAGATACCAGGAAGCATTATGTCTTCCGGAACGTTCCAAAACATGGACAGCCAGACAACGAAGAACAATGCCAATCATTGGTAGAGTAACTCAAGTGCAGCCGAGACCTTGCGAGCAAAAATTTGCACTCAGACTTTTGCTATTGCATCAACGAGGAGCTACTTCATTTGAAGACCTTCGTACAGTAGAAGGTAATCTATGTGACTCCTTCAAAGATGCAGCACTAGCTCTAGGGCTATTAGAAGATGATGCCGAAGTCACACGTTGCCTTGATGAAGCTGTCATCTTCAATATGCCTTCACAACTCAGACAGTTGTTTGCATCATTGCTACTCTTTCAAACGCCATCAGACATCAGAACTCTCTTCAATGCCTTCAAAGAAGCAATGAGTGAAGACTTTGTCAGACGTGATCAACTTAACAATCCAGACATAACCTTCCAAGACAGACACATGTATCAATGTCTACTTGATATTGACAACAATTTGAAGGTTCATGGTTTGTCCATCACGAATTACGATCACCTTCCTCAGCTACCGGCCGACTTTGTCATTCAAGAACAAGGTGATTTACAACTTAACATGATGATATTCACTGTAATAATTTAGCCAACATATACTTCTATTTATCCCAAATGAAACTGTTGTTTATGTTTTCAGAGGAAGATCACATGGATGTTGAAAACGAAAGAGAGCAAGGAGAAGAAATGCGCGCTGCATTGAATCCAGAACAACGAGTTGTTTACACAGCCATTATTGGAGCAATTGACGCGCAATCTGAACAGAACTGTCACTTTCTCGACGGACCAGCTGGCACAGGGAAAACATTTCTCTACAACACGTTGGTTCGTAATCTTCATGCATCTGGACACAAAGTTCAGTGCATGGCTTGGTCAGGAATTGCAGCAACACTACTTATCAATGGCAGAACATCGCATTCGCAATTCCAAATTCCAATACCATTGAAGCTGGAATCAACATGCAATGTCAAGAGACAGAGCCGAAGAGCACAGCTGTTGCGTGAAACAACCCTGTTCATATGGGATGAAGCTTCAATGATACCAGCATTGGCATTACAAGCAGTTGACAGACTGCTTCGGGATATCACAAGAGTTGAAAAGCCATTTGGTGGCAAATTCATGTTACTTGGTGGCGATTTCAGACAGGTCTTACCTGTTGTTCCCAAAGCAGGAAGGGAGAAAATCGTATCAGAGAGTCTTAAATCATATCAAATCAGTGATTTGTGGGCACAGTTTCAACAACATCGCCTGCACACAAACATGAGAGCTGTTCAAGATGAATCTTACAGAGAATTCTCAGAATGGCTCCTAAGACTCGGCAATAAACAAGAACCACATGATGCACTTGACAATATCACTTTGCCACATCAAATATGCACATCTTCGCAAGAGGAAATGCTCAACTTCATATATCCCCAGCCTAATACACCACAGTCGCGCCTCATGCTGGATCCGGTAACCATGTCAGAACGTTGTTGTCTTACCCCAAAGAATGACTTTTCACATCAAATCAATGACATCATTCTGGAAAGACTACAGACTCCTGACAGAACATACTACAGCACAGACAGTGTGATAACAGAGGATCCAGATGAGGAGGCGGCATATCCAATTGAGTTTATCAACAATCTAACTCCTAACGGAATGCCATTACATCGACTTAGACTCAAGGTATAATCTTGCTATGTAATGATTACGTATACATGAATTGAAGTCCACATTAATAGCACTTTTTAAAGCCTGATTATCCTTCATTATCATCACAGTACTATAATGCAATACACATTGTTATTTGCAACTCTCTTTGTTTAAGGTTGGTGCAACAATAATTCTTCTAAGGAATCTAAATCCAAAGAAAGGTCTTTGCAACGGCACTAGACTTATTATACGCCATCTCCGACGTAACGTGATCACAGCAGAGATCATCACGAAGGAACACAGAGGCCAGCAGGTCATGATTCCCAGAATAACATTGTCAACACAAGACACGGAGATGCCGTTCAACATCAAGCGACGGCAATTTCCAGTCAGACTAGCATACTGCCTTACTATCAATAAGGCACAGGGACAATCTCTCAGGTATGTTGGTTTGTATTTACCTGAGCCCGTGTTCACACATGGTCAGTTATATGTGGCCATGTCAAGAGCAACATCATTTGACGGGCTCAAAGTATTCCTCCCAGAGGAAACACACAGGAAGACAAAAAACATTGTCTTCCAAGAAGTCCTGTAAAGGTCTTCACAAACTTTTGAGCATAAATTGCGTTGCTCACAGAGGGTGTCAGTCTACCAAAATGCACATACACAAATTACGGGGCTCAGATTGTGGTTCTAGCGGATCGGCATTGCATTACAGTGTGATGTTCCCTGTTGTGATATCAGCACAACACTCAGAAAGCAAAGCCGTTAAAAGCTTTGAACATTGCTGGTTTGCCTCGCCACTCCAGTCAATAAGATCCGCCAAGAACGATCCGGACACTTTCACAACACTCCAGTGTCCGGGGGTGTTCGCCAACAGCAACAACACATCTGGGTCCTCGGTAGCACCCGTATCAGAAGAGATATGCTTTGCCATGCTCTCCGATATTGCCTATGGGAGTATGGCTTTCCTTTTCTCTGTGAAAACTGCAATCTCTCCATTAACCATAACTGTTTTAACAATAATTAGCATTGGATTACACTCCTCTCAACCAATTAACTCATTTACTTATTCATTATATCATTATAGATGACCCGATATTATTTAGTATTCTAAATTTGAATTGCAGTTTTCATGAACAAGGAAACCTCGAACAAAGGTTACCCCTTGAAGTTGGTGTTCGAGCTTTAAACTAATGTAACCGGCAATCTTCTTTTTTTACTACTACCAAACTTAATGGTGAAAACGCATTAATATGTGTCACGCGAGTATGAATTCCTATTGAACAATGCTGTCGACATTGCTGAACACTCCACATGATGAAGAAATCAATACTATTTACAGACGGGACAAATTATCTCTCATTCATGTTCACTATTCGATTTATAAAACATGAACATTAAATGGACATCAGAAGTATGTGTACATATTTATTCATGCATGTTAAAGCTCATGTTTTCCTTTATGAAATTGTATGCCAAAAGTTTTTATAGTTGTGTGTAGCACATAGTTTGAGCTATCATGAATGATACTTACTTTTTACCGTTTATGTACTAATACATTATATGCAAAACAATGCAGGATTAATCTACTCTCTTCTAATTTACTGAGCTTCGTCAATGTGCGTTCTTAATGAGATGCATTTCTGCTCTTCTTCTTCGTCAATAATAGCCCTTTATCAGCCATTGAAACGAGGTCGTTGAGAAACTTTGGCCTCTTTTCCATCAATGCTCAACGATAACTTTTGAAATATGAATTTGAAACAACTTGGCTTTGCATCACAAAAAGATCATCAAACAGGACAACTTATAATTGGGAAACTATTTCCAAATTTACAGGGGACATTTTCAATGTATGTTACAGGTAATACACTTACACTTGATTTTTAACTTATTCCCAATTCCATTTCATCAAATTGTTTAACCATCTTAATTTTGGTTAGGCCATGAAAGCTTATTGCAACGAAATCGAAAATTTTGATTAGTTATTTGATACCTTTATAGTTTATTTGCTTCAGAAATAGATGTTTTATGCCCTGACTACATGTGCCTGCCAGTCTTAGCTTGGATTTAAACTAATTCTTGAAGTATTTACCAATTTATTGATTCCTTTTGTTCATTGCCTCCATGCATGTGTCACAAGAAAAATATATTGACATCCTCATCAAACTATTGTTATTTTTAATACTGATGATGGATGAAGCATTCGTAGACCAGTGGAAAAATGATTTTCACTCAGTTTGCATTTCCAACATCTTTTTTCATCTAATCCACAAGGGCTATTCATGAATATGCCTGCACAACTATCATGTTGTCCTATTATTCTATAACTATAATATCGTCATTTCATTGATTATTAATTCTTCCTTTTTCCTATATGATTCTTAGTGAAACAAATACTGAAGTGATTAACCGAAGCTGTCAATGTCACTAATACTTGCTATTCACACCATGCAAATGTCAAATGACTGAAACAAACATTAACCACACTATGCATGAAAAGTCAAAGAAATCCTTGAAAAACTCATGAAAGGAGAATTCTGTTTATGTAAGTTTCTATCACATTGTAATTTAATTAGCTTTTGTGTCATGTTATTGCCTCATAGACTGATCTGGGACACAATAACAATGTATTACTTTTATCCTTGGGAGACAACATTGTACGTGGGGTTGAAAGAGGCATGAGCGATGCGAATGCAGCGCACGAAGTGCGCCCTACAGTCAATGTTTCTTGATATAGATAGACAGGCGAGCGCAGCGAGCTAACCTATTGTACGTGGGGTTGAAAGAGGCATGAGCAAGCGAATGCAGCGCACGAAGTGCGCCCTATCAATCAATGTTTCTTATAATAGATAGACAGGCGAGCGCAGCGAGCTAACCCATTGTAAGTGGGTTGAAAGGGCATGAGCGAAGCAATGCAGCACACGAAGTGCGCCTATCAGTCAATGTTTCTTGATAATAGATAGACAGGCGAGCGCAGCGAGCTAACCCATTGTACGTGGGGTTGAAAGAGGCATGAGCAAGCGAATGCAGCGCACGAAGTGCGCCCTATCAATCAATGTTTCTTGATAATAGATAGACAGGCGAGCGCAGCGAGCTAACCCATTGTAAGTGGGGTTGAAAGGGCATGAGCGAAGCAAATGCAGCACACGAAGTGCGCCTATCAGTCAATGTTTCTTGATAATAGATAGACAGGCGAGCGCAGCGAGCTAACCCATTGTACGTGGGGTTGAAAAGGCATGAGCGATGCGAATGCAGCGCACGAAGTGCGCCCTACCAGTCAATGTTTCTTGATGATAGATAGATAGGCGAGCGCAGCGAGCTAACCTATTGTACGTGGGTTGAAAGAGGCATGAGCGAAGCGAATGCAGCGCTCGAAGTGCGCCCTATCAGTCAATGTTTTTGATAATAGATAGACAGGCGAGCGCAGCGAGCTAACCCATTGTACGTGGGGTGAAAAGAGGCAAGCAAAGCGAATGCAGCACACGAAGTGCGCCCTATCAATCAATGTTTCTTTATAATAGATAGACAGGCGAGCAGCGAGCTAACCCATTGTAAGTGGGGTTGAAAGGGGCATGAGCGAAGCAAATGCAGCGCACGAAGTGCGCCAATCAGTCAATGTTTCTTGATAATAGATAGACAGGCGAGCGCAGCGAGCTAACCCATTGTACGTGGGTTGAAAGAGGCATGAGCGAAGCGAATGCAGCGCACGAAGTGCGCCCTATTAGTCAATGCTTCTTGATAATAGATAGACAGGCGAGCGCAGCGAGCTAACCCATTGTACGTGGGGTTGAAAGAGGCATGAGCGAAGCGAATGCAGCGCACGAAGTGCGCCCTATTAGTCAATGTTTCTTGATAATAGATAGACAGGCGAGCGCAGCGAGCTAACCCATTGTACGTGGGGTTGAAAGAGGCATGAGCGAAGCGAATGCAGCGCACGAAGTGCGCCAACCAGATTAAGCTTCTTTTACTTGACGGGCTGGGGCGAACGAGCGAAGCGAGTGATGACCCTAGTCTAATATTACTATTCTGCGATGTCACGTGACGGGCCGGGCTTTCCCAAACCGTGTAATCACAAAGGCTTTTTTCAGCCACGCTCATTCGCCTTCGAACTTACATCAAATGGTCCCCTTCTCGAGTAGACCAAGGTTACGGTTTTTGTTTTTTCGATTTCTCCCTTATTTTCGAAATAATTTCCACGTGTTTTCAATTCCCGACGCTTTTAATTGTTATTTCATTGTTTTTACTATTACTCCTGGTAATTTATGTTGATTTATTTGACGTCACCATCCGTCGAAAATTCCGTCACATTATATTTCAACTACTACTACCCGTTATTTTTTCTGGTTTTACTCTTCGTTTACGACCTGATTTTTGGTTGTAAAGACCTTATATAATTGTTTCAAAGACCTCGGCGGGGGAAGTACATGTGAACAGGTGATAGCTTTCTTTTGTTTTTTCTATGAAATAGTTGTAGATTTTGGAGTAGGCGATGTTGCTTCGACAAGCTTGCGACGCAACCCTCACATTCGATGCAAACATTGTCAACGTTTTGGGCCTATTTTGGCAACTATGTATTCAGACAACGTTAATAATGTTTAGCACTTAACGTTTGGTATATTTAACGTTTAGTATACTTCTATCTACCAACACTAAATTGGTGTATTATTTTTTCTTCAGTTAAATTAGGGTGTCATGAAACTGGGGGGGGGGGGGTTTATGAGACACATGTTTTTTTTTCCACATTAAGTTAGTGCGTCACTCTAAGATGACACGGGGGTTTTGATCTCCACCCAAAGTGAAACACGCCCTCAGGGAAGCGCGCGTAGCGAGCGCCCCAGCTGGTTCAATAAATTTATGTTAAAGTTGCCCATAATAAGGAATTGCTTATTCCTTGTCTTAGAAAGTATGTTTGTGAAATGATTAATAAGTTTACCAATAGCAGAATTTGGATGTCTATACACACAACAAAACAAGGTATTTTTTATCATTTTTTGTATCTATTTTGATCCAAATTGTTTCAAACTTGTCACATTGACAATTTAGGTCCTCCCGCTTATTAGAGCAAAGGGGAGATTTTACAAAGAAACCCACCCTCCACTCTGACTACGTAACTTGGTATCAACAGTTGGTAACCATCTATTGGTAACAGTTGGTAACTATGCAGTCAGATCCTGGACAAAATTCTTGTGTCGTGGTTTCGTTACGACGTGCCTGATACTCGTGGCATTGACCCTGCACTTTGATTCTTTGAAGCGTTACTTCGTCCACTCGACACCGCATTCAACGCAGTTTTTACTGGTTGTCACCGACTCAATGACTTGACTCCAGCTTCGTCATGATGCTTCGAGTCGTCTACCTCCTTTGGAAAACATACCTCTTTTGAGGTTTTTCCCGCCAATTACACTTTCAGAGGGAAAGCGGGGAAAGTGATTGATTAAACACGTGAGTGCAGTCGAAAGACCGGTGACACATGGATAAAGAAACAGAAGCTGAAGGATATAGAAGGGAAGTACAGAGTATTTTGCAGAATCTGCAGGACTGATAGCAGCTCTGCTACATTGAATGGAGCAGCTGCCCAGCTTGACAGCAGTGGAAGGGCGGCAGCAGCAGGCCTACAGGATGCCGATGCAACAAGCAGATTTTTCAGCAGAGCGTGAGAGAATTTTAGGTATGGTTTATGTTTATTCAGCAATGATCTATTATAAAAAAATTGACCCTCAATTAGCACAGGAGTAACTGGGAGATTTTGTCATTAGGGACCCACCCCAGCCCCACAGTGGGTCTTCTCATTTACTACGAGCATCCTGGATTAACAAAAGACTTACATTTAATTACTGTTAAGGTGGAGGCAGGAAACATTACTCTGAAAGCATCAAGGGCAGTGCATTGAAAGTGAAGTTTGCTAAACTCAAACAATCTCAAGGAAAATAAAGTTCTATATTAAGTTACACTGCATTAAATTAGATAGATATTCTTTCCTAAGTACACAGCTGTTTTGTACTTAGTAAACAGCGTGTTTTGTACTAATTGTTAATAACAATTTTGTTTTTTTTCCACAGAGCTGCATTTGCACCATACAGTGGTTCTAGACAGCAACATCGCAGTGATCAAGCCACCACCAGGCCAAGGAAAAGATCAAGTAGTAATCAGTAATCAAGTTTCCGTAAAAGACACATGGACATGTGAATTTTTCCTTTTCTCTTCTCCGGAAGTAGAAAGAACACCAGGTGTGCAAGAAATTGGAGCATTGTCGAGAGCAGGTCTTGGCAAAAAAAGATTGTTTTTAAGGACAAACGTGGTGGTTTCCCCCATTTAAGAAATACTTTGGAAGAATACCCGAAGTGTAAGACACAGAATGGTGCCTTTGAGTTACTTCGTGCTGACAGGGAGGGCCAATGAGACCCTTGTTTTGATTCCCATGAAGAAGGATGGATATCCTATACCATATCTGAAAAAACTGTTAACAAGTGCAGTTATATATATTAGACCAGTTCAAAGTAGCCTTTCAATGGAGGAGACTGTATTAGCACCAGATGAAAAGCAAGAGTTTTCGGAATGTGTAAATTGCCATGCACAAATTGCAGTTCAAGAGATGTGTATTCATGGCAGCAGTTGCCCTGGTGGAAGCAGCAATGCCAGCCAAGAACTATCTATGGAGATTTTTTGTACGGACTCAGACATCTCATCTTTCATAAACAGAAGTTGGAATGAAGAACTCATCTCAGTTTTCCCAAATGTTACAGAGGTGAAAATCATTGAAGTATGCAAAAAATCGGATTCGTTAGAGGAAGCTGCGAAAATTTTGTGGGAGCAAGAAGGGAAAGGGGAAGATACTGGATGCTCTGCCATGAATACTGAGCCAGTTTGCAATGTCTATACTAATATAGAGGCTCTAGTTTCCGATCTTGCCTCAAAAGTATCACCTGATGATATTGTGGTGACAGTCAACCGGGATGAGATGTGGAAGAGCTCCTTGATCTTCTACAAAAACGCAGTGTCAGATACAACCAAACTTTGGAGAAATCTCTGTGTTGCGTTTGAGGGGGAAGATGGCTTGGATGCAGGAGCCATAAAGGCAGAATTTTTTTAGCTTCTGTTGGAACAAATCATGCTGAGACTGTTTGAAGGAAATGCTTTCTGAGTTGTGCCTGTAAAGGACAGAAGCAAAGGCATGTTATTTAAACTTGCAGGAATTGCAGTTAGTTACTCAATTATTCAGTCTGGTCCATCTCTCAACATGCTTTCAAAATCAGTGTATCATTACATCGCTGGTGCTGAAGAAGATGTTGTACTTTCATACACAAATAGAGATGATATTCCCTTGAATGTTGGTAAGTATTGTGCATCTATTCTAGGTATCTACTGTGTATGATATGAAAATTGATCTGCTTTTTATTGTCTTGTCTTTCTGTGTTTACCCACGGCCACCTATTGCAACTTTCCAAGGGAGAGAGCACTTCAAAATTACTTTTCTTTCCTAATATTTATAGTAAGCTCAGGCATACACAATTTCAGTAGGCAGCTAATGTATACACAACATGCTGTGTTTGTTTCCAGCAACTTTAAATGTGTTGGAGCTCATCAAGAAGATGGAAGCAACTCAAGATATTGACAGCATCTTGGATAGGATGGCAACTCAGATGTGTATGGGCAATTATT
>RQOL01000120.1:24087-58711 GCA_013076295.1 Sanderia malayensis
TGTATAGAATTCATCCCACAGGCCGCAGTGGATGTGCCAGGAAGTAGAATGGTGTCCTTTGTTCTGAGATTGCATCTCTCTTCACTGGTATAGTTCGCGCAAAATACATGGTTCTGATGATGCAATGCGTTGCAATGTCCCATGAAAATCAGAAGAGTTGTTGGAGTGAAAAGAACATCAGAGAAACGAAAGCCAGTTGGACTTTTCAAATAAATATCAAGATGCCTCTGCTGTATCCGTGACTTTAGCATTTTGTTCCTCTTTGCAGCGTTAGTTTCTGTTGACTGTAATCTCTTCAAGCTTCACACAAACGACTGTCATGTATTTCTGAATATTCCATCAATCTATTAACAATTTTACAGTTGCAACCATTTAACTGGCCGGATTCCATAGACGATATCCAATAACAAGATGCGTGTCTGTGATTCCTCTCCAAATTGAACCATCTATAAGTGGAGCAAGCACCCCTATATATACCCTCTCCTGGGGAATTACCCACTAAGTAGTCAAAGTCATTGACATTATCAATTAAAGATATAATTAAAGATCTAATTACAACAGCTTGATTTCGTCCCAAATACATACAGTTTCTGGTACGAGTTCGCGTGGACATGCTTTACTTTTACAACAACTTAACACCATAACGAGGCCATTACGTAATTGTTCTCGCACTACCCCTTCAGTCGTGTCCCTTCGCATGCGTCACTGTTCTAGCCACTTCGATCAGCCTGCTGTTACTCGCTAATCACGACACAGCAAAAAGCTGAACTGACAGCTATTCATCTCCGGTAACAATAGCTTCCTGTTGGCAAACAATCACAACATGGGCCGGGGGAAAATGCAATTGCAAGTTATGATTTTGTTGCAAATATCTTTCCAGATGTTAAATAATTAAATAACAATAATTCTACAGAGAGCCGATCTGAGACAATATATGTTAAAACATCGGAGAGAGAGTTCCTCTTCACCCGATCGCTTTTCCACTCGCATCGAAACCCACCCCACATTTCTTCAAGGTCACTGTCTCACTCAGATCGAAGGCCAAAACAATAGAAATCCACCCCACTTTTCTTCAAGATCACTGTCCCACTCACATCGATGGCCAAAACAATAGAAATCCACCCCACCTTTGTTGAAGATCACTGTCCCACTCACATCGAAGGCCAAAACAATAGAAATCCACCCCACTTTTCTTCAAGATCACTGTCCCACTCAGATCGAAAGCCAAAATAACAGAAACCCACCCAACTTTTGTTGAAGATCGCTGTTCCACTCAGATAGAAGGCCAAAACATCAGAAACCCACCCCCCTTTTGTTGAAGATCGCTGTTCCACTCAAATCGAAGGCCAAAACAATAGAAAACTGCCCCACTTTTTTTCAAGATCACTGTCCCACTCTGATCGAAGGCCAAAACAATAGAAACCCACCCCACTTTTATTGAAGATCACTGTCCCACTCACATTGAAGGCCAAAACAATAGAAACCCGCCCCACTTTTTTTCAAGATCACTGTCCCACTCTGATCGAAGGCCAAAACAATAGAAACCCACCCCACTTTTATTGAAGATCGCTGTCCCACTCACATTGAAGGCCAAAACAATAGAAATCCATCCCACTTTTGTTGAAGATCACTGTCCCACTCACATCGAAGGCCAAAACAATAGAAATCCACCCCACTTTTCTTCAAGATCACTGTCCCACTCACATCGAAGGCCAAAACAATAGAAATCCACCCCACTTTTCTTGAAGATCACTGTCCCACTCACATCGAAAGCCAAAACAACAGAAACCCCCTCCACTTTTGTTGAAGTTCACTGTCCCACTCATATCGAAGGCCAAAACAATAGAAATCCACCCCACTTTTCTTCCAGATCACTGTCCCACTCAGATTGAAAGCCAAAATAACAGAAACCCACCCAACTTTTGTTGAACATCGCTGTTCCACTCAGATAGAAGGTCAAAACATCAGAAACCCACCCCCCTTTTGTTGAAGATCGCTGTTCCACTCAGATCGAAGGCCAAAACAATAGAAACCCGCCCCACTTTTTTCAAGATCACTGTCCCACTCAGATCGAAGGCCAAAACAATAGAAACCCACCCCACTTTTATTGAAGATCATTGTCCCACTCACATTGAAGGGCAAAACAATAGAAATCCACCCCACTTTTGATGAAGATCACTGTCCCACTCACATCGAAGGCCAAAACAATAGAAATCCACCCCACTTTTGTTGAAGATCACTGTCCCACTGAGATTGAACGCCAAAAGAATAGAAACCCACCCCACTTTTCTTCAAGATCACTGTCCCACTCAGATCGAAGGCCAAAACAATAGAAATCCACCCCACTGTTCTTCAAGATCACTGTCCCACTCAGATCGAAAGCCAAAACAACAGAAACCCACTCCATTATTGTTGAAGATTACTGTCCCACTCACATCGAAGGCCAAAACAATAGAAATCCACCCCACTTTTGTTGAAGATCACTGTCCCACTGAGAGTGAACACCAAAACAATAGAAACCCACCCCACTTTTCTTCAAGATCACTGTCCCACTCAGATCGAAGGCCAAAACAATAGAAATCCACCCCACTTTTCTTGAAGATCACTGTCCCACTCAAATCGAAGGCCAAAACAACAGAAACCCCCTCCACTTTTGTTGAAGTTCACTGTCCCACTCATATCGAAGGTCAAAACAATAGAAATCCACCCCACTTTTCTTCCAGATCACTGTCCCACTCAGATTGAAGCCAAAATAACAGAAACCCACCCAAATTTTGTTGAACATCGCTGTTCCACTCAGATAGAAGGTCAAAACTTCAGAAACCCACCCCCCTTTTGTTGAAGATCGCTGTCCACTCAGATCGAAGGCCAAAACAATAGAAACTCCCCACTTTTTTCAAGATCACTGTCCCACTCAGATCGAAGGCCAAAACAATAGAAACCCACCCCACTTTATTGAAGATCACTGTCCCACTCAGATCGAAGGCCAAAACAATAGAAACCCACCCCACTTTTCTTCAAGATCACTGTCCCACTCAGATCGAAGCCAAAATAACAGAAACCCACCCCACTTTTGTTGAAGATCGCTGTTCCACTCAGATAGAAGGCCAAAACATCAGAAACCCACCCCCTTTTGTTGAAGATCGCTGTCCACTCAGATCGAAGGCCAAAACAATAGAAACCGCCCCACTTTTTTCAAGATCACTGTCCCACTCAGATCGAAGGCCAAAACAGTAGAAACCCACCCCACTTTTATTAAAGATCACTGTCCCACTCACATGAAGGCCAAATCAATAGAAATCCACCCCACTTTTCTTCAAGATCACTGTCCCACTCAGATCGAAGGCCAAAACAATAGAAATCCACCCCACTGTTCTTCAAGATCACTGTCCCACTCAGATCGAAGGCCAAAACAATAGAAACCCACCCCACTTTTCGTCAAGATCACTGTCCCATCACATCGAAGGCCAAAACAACAGAAACCCACTCCACTTTTGTTGAAGATCACTGTCCCACTCAGATCGAAGGCCAAAACAATAGAAATCCACCCCACTGTTCTTCAAGATCACTGTCCCACTCAGATCGAAGGCCAAAACAATAGAAACCCACCCCACTTTTCGTCAAGATCACTGTCCCATCACATCGAAGGCCAAAACAATAGAAACCCACCCCACTTTTGAAGATCATTGTCCCACTCACATGAAGGCCAAAACAATAGAAATCCACCCCACTTTTGTTGAAGATCACTGTCCCACTCACATCGAAGGCCAAAACAATAGAAATCCACCCCACTTTTGTTGTAGATCACTGTCCCACTGAGATGAACGCCAAAACAATAGAAACCCACCCCACTTTTCTTCAAGATCACTGTCCCACTCAGATCGAAGGCCAAAACAATAGAAATCCACCCCACTTTTCTTCAAGATCACTGTCCCACTCAGATCGAAAGCCAAAATAACAGAAACCCACCCCACTTTTGTTGAAGATCGCTGTACTCAGATGAAGGCCAAAACATCAGAAACCCACCCCCTTTTGTTGAAGATCGCTGTTCCCACTCAGATCGAAGGCCAAAACAATAGAAACCCACCCCACTTTTTTCAAGATCACTGTCCCACTCAGATCGAAGGCCAAAACATAGAAACCCACCCCACTTTTTTAAAGATCACTGTCCCACTCACATGAAGGCCAAAATCAATAGAAATCCACCCCACTTTTCTTCAAGATCACTGTCCCACTCAGATCGAAGGCCAAAACAATAGAAATCCACCCACTTCTTCAAGATCACTGTCCCACTCAGATCGAAGGCCAAAACAATAGAAACCCACCCCACTTTTCGTCAAGATCACTGTCCCATCACATCGAAGGCCAAAACAACAGAAACCCACCCACTTTTGTTGAAGATCACTGTCCCACTCAGATCGAAGGCCAAAACAATAGAAATCCACCCCACTTTTTTCAAGATCACTGTCCCACTCAATCGAAGGCCAAAACAATAGAAACCCGCCCACTTTTTTCAAGATCACTGTCCCACTCAGATCGAAGGCCAAAACAATAGAAACCCACCCCACTTTTCGTCAAGATCACTGTCCCAATCACATCGAAGGCCAAAACAACAGAAACCCACTCCACTTTTGTTGAAGATCACTGTCCCACTCAGATCGAAAGCCAAAATAACAGAAACCCACCCCACTTTTGTTGAAGATCGCTGTCCACTCAGATAGAAGGCCAAAACATCAGAAACCCACCCCACTTTTGTTGAAGATCGCTGTTCCACTCAGATCGAAGGCCAAAACAATAGAAACCCCCCCACTTTTTTCAAGATACTGTCCCACTCAGATCGAAGCCAAAACAGTAGAAACCCACCCCACTTTTTTAAAGATCACTGTCCCACTCACATTGAAGGCCAAATCAATAGAAATCCACCCCACTTTTCTTCAAGATCACTGTCCCACTCAGATCGAAGGCCAAAACAATAGAAATCCACCCCACTGTTTTCAAGATCACTGTCCCACTCAGATCGAAGGCCAAAACAATAGAAACCCACCCCACTTTTCGTCAAGATCACTGTCCCATCACATCGAAGGCCAAAACAACAGAAACCCACCCACTTTTGTTGAAGATCACTGTCCCACTCAGATCGAAGGCCAAAACAATAGAAATCCACCCCACTTTTTTTCAAGATCACTGTCCCACTCAATCGAAGGCCAAAACAATAGAAACCCCCCAACTTTTTTCAAGATCACTGTCCCACTCAGATCGAAGGCCAAAACAATAAAACCCACCCCACTTTTATTGAAGATCACTGTCCCACTCACATTGAAGGCCAAAACAATAGAAATCCACCCCACTTTTGTTGAAGATCACTGTCCCACTCACATCGAAGGCCAAAACAATAGAAATCCACCCCACTTTTGTTGAAGATCACTGTCCCACTCACATCGAAGGCCAAAACAATAGAAATCCACCCCACTTTTGTTGAAGATCAACCCCCCACATCGAAGGCCAAAACAATAGAACTCCATCCCACTTTTGTTGAAGATCACTGTCCCACTGAGATTGAACGCCAAAAGAATAGAAACCCACCCCACTTTTCTTCAAGATCACTGTCCCACTCAGATCGAAGGCCAAAACAATAGAAATCCACCCCACTGTTTCAAGATCACTGTCCCACTCAGATCGAAGGCCAAAACAATAAATCCACCCCACTTTTTTCAAGATCACTGTCCCACTCAGATCGAAGGCCAAAACAACAGAAACCCACTCCACTTGTTGAAGATCTGTCCCACTCACATCGAAGGCCAAAACAATAGAAATCCACCCCACTTTTGTTGAACATCACTGTCCCACTGAGATTGAACGCCAAAACAATAGAAACCCACCCCACTTTTCTTCAAGATCACTGTCCCACTCAGATCGAAGGCCAAAACAATAGAAATCCACCCCACTTTTCTTCAAGATCACTGTCCCACTCAGATCGAAGCCAAAATAACAGAAACCCACCCCACTTTTGTTGAAGATCGCTGTCCACTCAGATCGAAGGCCAAAACATCAGAAACCCACCCCACTTTTGTTGAAGATCGCTGTTCCACTCAGATCGAAGGCCAAAACAATAGAAACCCCACCCCACTTTTTTTCAAGATCACTGTCCCACTCAGATCGAAGGCCAAAACAGTAGAAACCCACCCCACTTTTTTTAAAGATCACTGTCCCACTCACATGAAGGCCAAATCAATAGAAATCCCCCACTTTTTTTCAAGATCACTGTCCCACTCAGATCGAAGGCCAAAACAATAGAAATCCACCCCACTTTCTTCAAGATCACTGTCCCACTCAGATCGAAGGCCAAAACAATAGAAACCCACCCCACTTTTCGTCAAGATCACTGTCCCATCACATCGAAGGCCAAAACAACAGAAACCCACCCACTTTTGTTGAAGATCACTGTCCCACTCAGATCGAAGGCCAAAACAATAGAAATCCACCCCACTTTTTTCAAGATCACTGTCCCACTCACATCGAAGGCCAAAACAATAGAAACCCACCCCACTTTTCTTGAAGATCACTGTCCCACTCACATCGAAGGCCAAAACAACAGAAACCCCTCCACTTTTGTTGAATCACTGTCCCACTCATATGAAGGCCAAAACATAGAAATCCACCCCACTTTTCTTCAAGATCACTGTCCCACTCAGATAAGCCAAAACAACAGAAACCCACCCCACTTTTGTTGAAGATCGCTGTCCCACTCAGATCGAAGGCCAAAACATCAGAAACCCACCCCCCTTTTGTTGAAGATCGCTGTTGCACTCACATCGAAGGCCAACACACTAGGAACCGGCCTTCCTAGTTTTGCTACTAGGAGTCATCACTCGCTTTTGCTTGTCCGCCCCAACCTGTCATGTAAAAAAAGCTTAATGTTTGGCGCGCTTTGCGCTCTGCACTCGCTCCTGCTCATTCCCATACATACAAACATACATACCTACTATACAGCCAACTATACTGACATGCTATACCTACATACTATACCTACTATAACATGAACATCGTGTTATACCCATTATGAAATCATATATACCTACATGCTATACCAACATACTATAACCTATTATAAAACCATATTATACCTACTATACCTACAATATAAACAACAATACCTAGTATAAAAAAACTATATCTACATACCTACATACATACATACCTACATACATACCTACATACATACCTACATACTTACATACATACCTACATATATACATACATACATATTTACATACATACATACCTACATTCATACATACTTACATACATACCTACATACCTACATACCTACATTCATACCTACATACATACATATACATACCCTACATAAATACATACATACCCTACAATACATACTACGTTACGTAAGGTGATGTAACATTTGTAAAACACGTAAAGGTGGGAGGTCAAATCTCCCTCCTGGCAAGCGACCGTGCCAGACTCACCATGCGGCCCTGGAAAGCCCTTTCTGAATATTGATATTTTCAGTGTAAAGTTGGAGAAGAAAAGTTGCCCCAGGAAAATCAATCCATCCTCAAAAAATTAAACTCCATCCCCATTAAAAATTATATAAACACGTAGCTCAGGATACAGCAAATACGTTGCAAACAGTTTCATCTGTTAAATAAGTAATACTGAATTCTTAGAGACAATTTAGTGGAATTTAATGAATTTTCGGAGCCGTGCAAAAAGCAAAACCTTTGAACACACTTTAGCAAGTAAAAATAGTATTTGACGTAGCAAATAGTAATCCAGCTGAACTCAAAAACACAAACATGAAAGTAATATGTTGGGGAACAATTATCGAAAGTTTTTGGGTAAAAAATAATCAATTGTGGCAGGCTAAAATTGAATTTTCGTAAATGCAAAAACAACGCTTGTTACATGAAAAATTGCTCCTTCCCGAGAGAAAAGCAACTTTGTTCGAAACCTGTAAAAAACAAAAAAAACATTATTTTAGTTGTGTTATCAGACAACACTTGTCAAAAATTTAAACGGTGAAAATCGTGCAATAGGTCCGGAAAAATTCAAAATTTTGACAATGGCCTAAGCGTTGCTAGCATGCCGAAGCAACAATGGCGGTCGCCTACTATAAAACTGACAACTATTTCATTCAAAAAACAAAACAAAGCTATCACCTGTGTTCTCCATTGTTTCCTGCAACTCTCCAGGTGTCTTTCAAACAATTAAGAGCTCTTACCAAGATAATTCAGCTGGTAAAACACTTTGAAAGGCGTCCACCTCATCTTTTTGTGTACGAAACAAAACCACGCGTCTCCTCCAAAAGTACCTGCCGCCAGCCGAGGACAAATTTGCATGATAACGAAAAACACGTCACTGTTCGCGTGGTTGTGAAAGAGCCAATCAAATTGCAGTAAAAGGCAAAACGTGTCACGTGAAGAGCAAATACTTTGTTCGAAAATGGAGTTCGTGACGCGAATTTGGAAGTTTCGACAGCATAAACCATCGTTTTTTCGTGATAGCACAATTAGTGGAATAATTAATGGAATAACTCGAAAACTCTTTTAAAATAGACTTCCAAAAATAGATAACTTTTGCCTACTCCAGAAACGGAGCCTTTCCATGCAAGTCTCAACCTTTTGCGACCCATTGAAAAAAGCCTTATTGATCACCGATGCGCCGTTTTGTCCCATTGTTTCTGAGCGTTCGACCTATTGTTTCGGCTCGAATCTATTGTTTTTGGCAAGAAAGTGCGTCATCACGTGACTCCGCAGAATATATATATTAGACTAGGGGTCATCACTCGCTTCGCTCGTTCGCCCCAGCCCATCAAGTAAAAAAAGCTTAGTCTGGTTGGCGCACTGTCCCAATCACATCGAAGGCCAAAACAACAGAAACCCACTCCACTTTTGTTGAAGATCACTGTCACCAGATCGAAGGCCAAAACAATAGAAATCCACCCCACTGTTCTTCAAGATCACTGTCCCACTCAGATCGAAGGCCAAACACAATAGAAACACCCACTTTTCGTCAAGATCACTGTCCCAATCACATCGAAGGCCAAAACAATAGAAACCCACCCCACTTTTATTGAGATCATTGTCCCACTACATTGAAGGCCAAAACAATAGAAATCCACCCCACTTTTGTTGAAGATCACTGTCCACTCACATCGAAGGCCAAAATAGAAATCCACCCCACTTTTGTTGTAGATCACTGTCCCACTGAGATTGAACGCCGAAACAATAGAAACCACCCCTTTTCTTCAAGATCACTGTCCCACTCAGATCGAAGCCAAAACAATAGAAATCCACCCCACTTTTCTTCAAGATCACTGTCCCACTCGATCGAAAGCCAAAATAACAGAAACCCACCCCACTTTTGTTGAAGATCGCTGTTCTACTCAGATAGAAGGCCAAAACATCAGAAACCCACCCCCCTTTTTGTGAAGATCGCTGTCCACTCAGATCGAAGGCCAAACAATAGAAACCCGCCCACTTTTTTTCAAAGATCACTGTCCCACTTGATCGAAGGCCAAAACAGTAGAAACCCACCCACTTTTATTAAAGATCACTGTCCCTCACATTGAAGGCCAAATCAATAGAAATCCACCCACTTTTCTTCAAGATCACTGTCCCACTCAGATCGAAGGCCAAAACAATAGAAATCCACCCCACTGTTCTTCAGATCACTGTCCCACTCAGATCGAAGGCCAAACAATAGAAACCACCCCACTTTTCGTCAAGATCACTGTCCCAATCACATCGAAGGCCAAAACAACAGAAACCCATCCACTTTTGTTGAAGATCACTGTCCCTCAGATCGAAGGCCAAAACATAGAATCCACCCCACTTTTTTCAAGATCACTGTCCCACTCAAATCGAAGGCCAAACAATAGAAACCCGCCCAACTTTTTTCAGATCACTGTCCCACTCAGATCGAAGGCCAAAACAATAGAAACCCACCCCACTTTTTCGTCAAGATCACTGTCAATCACATCGAAGGCCAAAACAACAGAAACCCACTCCACTTTTGTTGAAGATCACTGTCCCACCAGATCGAAAGCCAAAAATAACAGAAACCCACCACTTTTGTTGAAGATCGCTGTTCACTCAGATAGAAGGCCAAAACATCAGAAACCCACCCCCCCTTTTGTTGAAGATCGCTGTTCCCACTCAGATCGAAGGCCAAAACAATAGAAACCCGCCCCACTTTTTTTCAAGATTACTGTCCCTCAGATCGAAGGCCAAAACAGTAGAAACCCACCCCACTTTTATTAAGATCACTGTCCCACTCACATTGAAGGCCAAATCAATAGAAATCCACCCCCTTTTCTTCAAGATCACTGTCCCACTCAGATCGAAGGCCAAAACAATAGAAATCCACCCCACTGTTCTTCAAGATCACTGTCCCACTCAGATCGAAGGCCAAAACAATAGAAACCCACCCCACTTTTCGTCAAGATCACTGTCCTCAATCACATCGAAGGCCAAAACAACAGAACCCACTCCACTTTTTTGAAGATCACTGTCCACTCAGATCGAAGGCCAAAACAATAGAAATCCACCCCACTTTTTTTCAAGATCACTGTCCCACTCAAATCGAAGGCCAAAACAATAGAAACCCGCCCAACTTTTTTCAAGATCACTGTCCCACTCAGATCGAAGGCCAAAACAATAGAAACCCACCCCACTTTTATTGAAGATCATTGTCCCACTCACATTGAAGGCCAAAACAATAGAAATCCACCCACTTTTGTTGAAGATCACTGTCCCACTCACATCGAAGGCCAAAACAATAGAAATCCACCCCACTTTTGTTGAAGATCACTGTCCCACTCACATCGAAGCCAAAACAATAGAAATCCACCCCACTTTTGTTGAAGATCACAACCCCCCCCACATCGAGGGCCAAAACAATAGAACTCCATCCCACTTTTGTTGAAGATCACTGTCCCACTAGATTGAACGCCAAAAGAATAGAAACCCACCCCACTTTCTTCAAGATCACTGTCCCACTCAGATCGAAGGCCAAAACAATAGAAATCCACCCCACTGTTTTTCAAGATCACTGTCCCACTCAGATCGAAGGCCAAAACAATAGAAATCCACCCACTTTTTTCAAGATCACTGTCCCACTCAGATCGAAGGCCAAAACAACAGAACCCACTCCACTATTGTTGAAGATTACTGTCCCACTCACATCGAAGGCCAAAACAATAGAAATCCACCCACTTTTGTTGAACATCACTGTCCCACTGAGATGAACGCCAAAACAATAGAAACCCACCCCACTTTTTCTTCAAGATCACTGTCCCACTCAGATCGAAGGCCAAAACAATAGAAATCCACCCCACTTTCTTCAAGATCACTGTCCCACTCAGATCGAAAGCCAAAATAACAGAAACCCACCCCACTTTTGTTGAAGATCGCTGTTCCACTCAGATAGAAGGCCAAAACATCAGAAACCCACCCCCCTTTTGTTGAAGATCGCTGTTCCACTCAGATCGAAGGCCAAAACAATAGAAACCCGCCCCACTTTTTTTCAAGATCACTGTCCACTCAGATCGAAGGCCAAAACAGTAGAAACCCACCCCACTTTTATTAAAGATCACTGTCCCACTCACATTGAAGGCCAAATCAATAGAAATCCGCCCCACTTTTTTTCAAGATCACTGTCCCACTCAGATCGAAGGCCAAAACAATAGAAATCCACCCCACTGTTTCAAGATCACTGTCCCACTCAGATCGAAGGCCAAAACAATAGAAACCCACCCCACTTTTCGTCAAGATCACTGTCCCAATCACATCGAAGGCCAAAACAACAGAAACCACTCCACTTTTGTTGAAGATCACTGTCCCACTCAGATCGAAGGCCAAAACAATAGAAATCCACCCCACTTTTTTTCAAGATCACTGTCCCACTCACATCGAAGCCAAAACAATAGAAACCCACCCACTTTTCTTGAAGATCACTGTCCACTCACATCGAAGGCCAAAACAACAGAAACCCCTCCACTTTTGTTGAAGTTCACTGTCCCACTCATATTGAAGGCCAAAACAGTAGAAATCCACCCCACTTTTCTTCAAGATCACTGTCCCACTCAGATTGAAAGCCAAAATAACAGAAACCCACCCCACTTTTGTTGAAGATCGCTGTTACACTCAGATAGAAGGCCAAAACATCAGAAACCACCCCCTTTTGTTGAAGATCGCTGTTGCACTCACATCGAAGGCCAACACACTAGGAACCGGCCTTCCTAGTTTTGCTACTAGGAGTCATCACTCGCTTTTGCTTGTCCGCCCCAACCTGTCATGTAAAAAAAGCTTAATGTGGTTGGCGCGCTTTGCGCTCTGCACTCGCTCCTGCTCATTCCCATACATACAAACATACATACCTACTATACAGCCATACTATACTGACATGCTATACCTACATACTATACCTACTATAACATGAACATCGTGTTATACCCATTATGAAATCATATTATACCTACATGCTATACCAACATACTATACCTATTATAAAACCATATTATACCTACTATACCTACAATATAAACAAACAATACCTAGTATAAAAAAACTATATCTACATACCTACATACATACATACCTACATACATACCTAAATACATACCTACATACTTACATACATACCTACATATATACATACATACATATTTACATACATACATACCTACATTCATACATACTTACATACATACCTACATACCTACATACCTACATTCATACCTACATACATACATATACATACCCTACATAAATACATACATACCCTACAATACATACTACGTTACGTAAGGTGATGTAACATTTGTAAAACACGTAAAGGTGGGAGGTCAAATCTCCCTCCTGGCAAGCGACCGTGCCAGACTCACCATGCGGCCCTGGAAAGCCCTTTCTGAATATTGATATTTTCAGTGTAAAGTTGGAGAAGAAAAGTTGCCCCAGGAAAATCAATCCATCCTCAAAAAATTAAACTTCATCCCCATTAAAATTATATAAACACGTAGCTCAGGATACAGCAAATACGTTGCAAACAGTTTCATCTGTTAAATAAGTAATACTGAATTCTTAGAGACAATTTAGTGGAATTTAATGAATTTTCGGAGCCGTGCAAAAAGCAAAACCTTTGAACACACTTTAGCAAGTAAAAATAGTATTTGACGTAGCAAATAGTAATCCAGCTGAACTCAAAAACACAAACATGAAAGTAATATGTTGGGGAACAATTATCGAAAGTTTTTGGGTAAAAAATAATCAATTGTGGCAGGCTAAAATTGAATTTTCGTAAATGCAAAAACGCTTGTTACATGAAAAATTGCTCCTTCCGAGAGAAAAGCAACTTTGTTCGAAACCTGTAAAAAACAAAAAAAACATTATTTAGTTTGCGTTATCAGACAACCTTGTCAAAAATTTAAACGGTGAAAATCGTGCAAATAGGTCCGGAAAAATTCAAAATTTTGACAATGGCCTAAGCGTTGCTAGCATGCCGAAGCAACAATGGCGGTCGCCTACTATAAACTGACAACTATTTCATTCAAAAAACAAAACAAAGCTATCACCTGTGTTCTCCATTGTTTCCTGCAATCTCCAGGTGTCTTTCAAACAATTAAGAGCTCTTTACCAAGATAATTCAGCTGGTAAAACACTTTGAAAGGCGTCCACCTCATCTTTTTGTGTACGAAACAAAACCACGCGTCTCCTCCAAAAGTACCTGCCGCCAGCCGAGGACAAATTTGCATGATAACGAAAACACGTCACTGTTCGCGTGGGTTGTGAGAAGAGCCAATCAAATTGCAGTAAAAGGCAAAACGTGTCACGTGAAGAGCAAATACTTTGTTCGAAAATGGAGTTCGTGACGCGAATTTGGAAGTTTCGACAGCATAAAACCATCGTTTTTTCGTGATAGCACAATTAGTGGAAAATTAATGGAATAACTCGAAAAACTCTTTTAAAATAGACTTCCAAAAATAGATAACTTTTGCCTACTCCAGAAACGGAGCCTTTCCATGCAAGTCTCAACCTTTTGCGACCCCATTGAAAAAAGCCTTATTGATCACCGATGCGCCGTTTGTCCATTGTTTCTGAGCGTTCGACCTATTGTTTCGGCTCGAATCTATTGTTTTTGGCAGAAAGTGCGTCATCACGTGACCTCGCAGATATATATATTAGACTAGGGGTCATCACTCGCTTCGCCGTTTCGCCCCAGCCCATCAAGTAAAAAAAAGCTTAGTCTGGTTGGCGCACTTCGTGCGCTGCATTCGCTTACGCTCATGCCACTTTCCACCCCACGTACAATGGGTTAGCTCGCTGCGCTCGCCTGTCCATTTATTATCAAGAAACATAGACTGATAGGGCGCACTTAGTGCGCTGCATTCGCTTACGCTGATGCCCCTTTCAACCCCAGTTACATTGGGTTAGCTCGCTGCGCTCGCCTGTCTATCTATTATCAAGAAACAAAGACTGATAGGGGGCACTTCGTGCGCTGCATTCGCTTACGCTCATGCCCCTTTCAACCCCACGTACGATGGGTTAGTTCCCTGCACTCGCCTGTCTATCTATTATTAAGAAACATAGACTGATAGGGCGCACTTCGTGCGCTGCATTTGCTTACGCTCATGCCCCTTTCAACCCCACATACAATGGGTTAGCTCCCTGCACTCGCCTGTCTATCTATTATCAAGAAACATGGACTGATAGGGCGCACTTTGTCCGCTGCATTCGCTTACGCTGATGCCCCTTTCAACCCCACTTACAATGGGTTAGCTCGCTGCGCTCGCATGTCTATTTATTATCAAGAAACATAGACTGATAGGGCGCACTTTGTGCGCTGCATTCGCTTACGCTCATGCCTCTGCCTACTCCTCTTGCAACAGTTTGGCTCGCTTCGCTCGCCTGATAACCCCTTATCATAATTTGTTTATTAAAACTTTGGGCTTGTTTACATTAGGCCTAAGCGTCGCAAGCATGCCGAAGCAACAATGGCGGTCGCCTACTACCTAAACTACAACTATCTCACTCAAAAAACAAAACAACGCTATCACCTGTGTTCTCAATTGTTTCCTGTAATTTTCCAGAGGTCTCTCAAACAATTACCAAGTCTTTACAAAGATAATTCAGGCCGTAAAACACTTTGAAAGGCGCCGAGTTTTCTTTTGTGTGCAAAACAAAAACACGCGTCTTCTCCAAAAGTACCTGCTGTTCAACCCGAGGGCACATTTGCATGATAACGAAAATTGCGTGACTGCTCACGTGAAGATGCGAAAGAGCCAATCAAATTACAGCAAAAGGCGAAACAGGTCACATGAACAGCGAATACTATGCTCGAAAATGGAGTTTGCAACCCGAATTTGGAAGTTTCGCCACCGTAAACCGTAGTTTTTTCGTGATGGCACAATTAGCAGAATAATTAGTGGAATAATTCAATAATTTGGGAGAAAATCGAAAAACAAAATCCATTACCCTGGTTAAATTAATAAACCAAGCATTCAGTGTGAATTTCATTGCCATATATCCACATACAAAAAAGCCTTTGTGATTACACGGTTCGCCGTTTCGGCCCATTGTTTGAGGCGTTCGACCTATTGTTTCGAGTCAAATCTATTGTTTTTGGCAAGAAAGTGCGTCATCACGTGACCTCCGCAGAATAGTAATATTAGATGTTGGATTTCTTTAACAAGCACTACCGACCATTGATGTACTCGATCAATCATTTATGCATGGCAGGAGTGGTTTACGGTGAAAAGGATTTAGCAAATGTTATCTCAGTACTGCGCTCAAAACCGATTGCATGCATCGAAATTATTCGAAGAACGGTATTTCAAGCGGTCTCTGATGTTGTCACAACATCAGATATAGATGTGGTTGCAGTTTATGCTAAAAAGGGTCTTGCAAATGCATATTCAAACTGCTCGCTGAACTGTTGCTTGAGTGTTCTACTTAGCACCGTGCTCAGAACATATATTGTTCATCCTGAATACAAAGAATTCAGTGCCATGCGTGAACTACATAAGATAGCCTGCCATATCAGTTCACCCAGTGTGAATAGCAAGCAAAATGTTTTGGATGCAGTGGAAGACCTTTCTGAAAAGGCAGAGATGCCACTGCACACGAATACAAAGCATGACAGCATAGAATTATTTGAGAAATCATTAGAGCATTTCTTGTGAATTTTCCAGAATCTCCTATAAGGAAGATATTCTCCACAAACGTTTTCAATCTAAAGATATGTGTCAACTACAACGACTTCAGTGGATGCAATATGAATCAATTGGTAACGAAAGTAAGAATACCAAAATGCAGCAAAACTTTGCCATTGCAAAATCTCATGTGGGACTGCGAAACCGGAAAGTGTGACTACACTGAGAGCCGCTACAGAGGCCGCAACGATTCACATGTGTTCAAAGAGGTGTCTTTTACCGCAGAAAATCCGATCATATAAATGTTTACCACATTATAAGATCCCACCCAAGTTCCAACTAAAAGATTGGTCCCCCTGCGATCTGGATATGTGTAGCACTTCTCCAAAATATGATGTGGCTGAACATTCAAAGTATTCCTTGATTGCAACTATTAATTTTTATTGCCAAACATAATGTGGTCACTATGTTTCTCACTTGTTCGAAGCAGAAAGAGTATTCGTTTGTAATGATAACAAAGGTGTTTGGAAATCAGCAACTGAGGTTCTGTCGGAAAAGAAACTTCAGGAGAGTGTTTATGCTGTCTTTTACTTTAGCAAAGTGCCATATATGCAAAGCCTCATGAATACTTGTCAATGCCATGACTGTTAAATGGAGAAGACAGAGCTCAACAGTATTTTCATAATCCCAGACTTAACTCCTATGCAGAGAGACACGGACAAAAAGTTGAGGGATGAGTGCAAAAGCCGTCGGGATGCACGGGAAGATGTGATAATTCAAGCCAGAAAAGTAATACCCCAGTACAGCAGGGAGAAACCCCCAGACAAAAGTGCATAACTCATGTCACAGAGATATCCACACAGGTACACATACACATTTGTAAATAGGAAGTTTTTGTTCAATTGTTATTACACTAATGCACAGAATATTGTCAACAAGGGTAATGAATTTTTAGACTTGGGGGACCAGGTGAAACCAAGGATAATCAGAATTACAGAATCGTGATGTAATGATGATTTACAGTTGAGTGAAATTCAGCTAACAGAAATTGATGTCTGGACAAATGACAGAAAAGACAGGAATGGAGGAGGAGCTTTGTTATATGTGCACAGTTCTCCGAAGTCGTTAGCAGTATTTCTTTGAAGTGATATAGGACTTGTATTTAGTTCAACATGTTTTGTACACCACCGGGCACAGACCAGGAAGCACACCATCTGTGCTTGATCTCGTCTTCACAAAGGAAGAAAATATGATTGAAAGTGTTGTACATGTGGCCCCATTAGACAAAAGTGACCATGGTGGTCTTGTGTTTTTATTTACTAGTGAAACATCCATGGATGGAAATGAAATAACTAAAAAAAGTTGAACTACGTGAAAGGGAACTATAATGAAATGTCTAAGGAATTTTCTGAAGTAAACTGGCAACAGGAATTTGGAAACAAGTTAGTTGGCATGGTCTTTTCTTAAACACTGTAATTAAAATTAAAAAGGGACATTTGCCACTAAAGAAACCGTATCAACCCAGACAGAAACTGTTATGTATCTCCGGATTGTAGTCTAAGTGTGTCCAAATGTCACATGGTCACAAGTAACTTAAAAACCTGAATACACGTAGAATAAAGTAGCAAATTTGCGTGATAAATTACTGGTGCAGAAGAATTGACGAGATTACGAAGAAAATCAACTGTGAGGGTTAACAATAGTAAATGCCAATAATCCAACAACATAAACTGGAATATAATGAATAATAAAAATAAGCAGAAGGCTATTAAATGTGCCTAGAGTCTGTTTGAGAGTCTATTATATTAGGTTATGTAACATATCAATAAAATTGAGGATAAATATTTCGAAAAAGTAGTTGTGTATTGTGAATATTTTGGTGGAATGTGTTCTTACTTGATAAAGATAAATGAAGTAAACTCCAAAAGAAATAATATTCATAAAAACAGCAAAATCATGATACGTCGGGCCAGGAGTAACTCGAACCTCGGGTAACTAAGGCCCTTTTGCATCCCATAGAAAACTTTGCAAGTTTTTTCTAGGGGTAAAAAACTCAATATACCTGCGCAGTGCAGGGTGCAGGGTGCAATAATAATAAAAATGATCACGATCATAATGATGAGCATGATGACGTTGATAAGGTTTCCATGTTTCGTTGCTTTAGCTGTTGTTATGTTGTGATATATTCACATTTTGTTGCTATATTTGATGGATTTGTTGCTATATTTGATGGGTGATAACAAACACTGACGTTACAATAGCAGAATAGTCTCTCTGCATTTATATGAAATGCTTTAACATTGTTCTCTCTTGCTACCGGTGGTTTCAGATTGCGCAACGCTTCTGAAAAGGGTGGAATTTTGATTACGGTGCAAATGTCAATGTTGTGGCTCCACAGGATTTCGATTACTGCCACCACAGTTTCCTTGCTTACGATATGAAAACCTCAGTGATTTGCAACGACAGCGTGCTTTTTGAGACAAAATTGCTTGCTCGAAAAGCATTTATTTCTGTTCCTATGCTCACCAAACGGCGCTTCATACTTCAAAACACTGCCTTTGACCTCGCTACAATAATTACAGTGAAAATAAAGCAAATTTGGCAGTTTTAAAGACATGGGTCATATTTCCCTAGGTCGTATAGTTGTGCGTCCGCGAGTCCCCAAGTCGTGGGATCCAGCAATTAGAACTACCCCAGAAATAAAACCACTCAAAGGAAGAAAATAAAACTACAAACAAAGAAAATAAAACCACATGCACAAGTAGAACAACAGACTGGACTCAAATTACCAACACGGACAGTATGCCCCAAAACCACAAGCACGAAAACCACAGAAAACATAAAAACCACAAAAAATAAAATAAAACGCTAATATATGTTACAGAAACCTTCATGGTGGAGGAGAAGCATTGATAAGAAAATTGCATAACGCAAGAAAACTTGTGAAAAATTTCAAGGGTAGTTCCAGGTCTCTATAGTTACATACAGGGAAAACAGAAAGTGAATATTTCTGTGGGTCAGTTGAGGAAACCAGATGGTAATATGACTGAGAAGGGCAGGGATACGGCTGGGGTTTTTAAATTTTTAAAGTCAGTGTTTGTAGAATTAGGAAGATAAAAAGGAACTTTGTAATTATTTGGGGCCTAGTGTCCCTCCTTGCCCCGCATTTTGTAGGGGCCTGAATAGTAAGTTTTAATGCCGAATAAAACACACGGCAAAATCTTGTCCGTTGGCTCAAACGGATGAATATGAGCAGGCAACATTTCTCGCGGAGATCATCTTGTCGACCGAAAAATGTTGGAAGGAAAAAATTAAGATCAGTTCTTCAACCACTATTGGATGAAGTCATCGACCAAAATGCTCATCTTATCAAATTTAAAAAATGATATCTCATGCGATAGGTCTATTTGAGCTATTTCCAAAAATGCAATTTTCGTTTTGTTATCTCATTTCGTCAATATTAATCACACTTGAAAAATTAATTAATAATGAAAAATTAATGAAAAATTAATAAGATTTGCCTTAATATGACGTCATCAAAAACGCGAGAGCGAAACTTTTTTCTGAAAGTTCATGGTCTAATCTATTGATTCCAGCTATAGAAAAAATGTCAGTATGTTTGTCAGTTTGTTAGGTTATATGCCCTGTCTAATACGAAAAACTATTTCCTCAAGGCAATTGTGCATACCGTATCTCATCGTATCTCTTGTCTATACTAAGCACTCCTTTTTGAACAAGTGCTCTATCAACAAACGATAAGAAATAAACACCCTCTCTCGAGAAAACGGGTCCTGCATTTTCTTTTCATATGATTTTTGTTTTAACTTGTTCATGATCATGAACAAAAACTCCGCTAGTTCAAAAACGTGTCTCGTTCTCTATTCGTTAAGGTTGCAATAACATACCCAGAAACAACCCAGAAACTTTTTTAATCAACACTACTCTAAAAAGTACTGACTAAAGTGCTCATTTAATCAGGGAAATACAGTCTTAGACTTCTTGAGGATGGTACATGGCATTTTTTATTTGTTGTATAGTTTCAATATGGAAATTGATCGCAATGGGCAATATGCACTTTCAAACAGTTATAAGGTGAGACCAGCAGAAAACTTCCATCCATTTTCAGAAAAATAAATTGACACTTTAGTTACAACATATGCCAAAGTAACTCCATCTTCTTGACAGCTTTACTCTATGAAATTATAATTTGTATAAAATTATTATTTGCTTATCAACATTACATAAATGATCAAAAATGATATCCAGTAATCAGTGTTTGTTTAAAGCTCCTTGCTTTAATGATAGATAATGCATGCATACATGTCAAAAATAAAAATAGATTATGCGAATACCATGTTATAAGCTATATAAACTACAAAATATCAACAAGATACTGTTTAAAATTCTAAAAGTGAACATGATGTATTTTAATCTTAAATTGCACAATTTAAGTTGAATATATTTGTTTGTCATATGGTTTCTTGAATGAAATTATATCTTTTGCATTTATCAGTTTATGTAGCATTCTTTCATAATCCTTTGTGAATGAAAATCTTCTGGTGACTTTAAATATCTTTGTCACGTTTCTCTCACAATATACTTTGAAATTATGCCATCTAGTTTTAATGCTGTTATTTTGAAAATATAAAGAATCTGTATATCTGCACCCATATATCCAGTTCTTTAAAAGTAGCTATGATCTCACTAATCAATGACTTTTTCTGTGATCTTTGTTATAAAATCTTTAAGTTTCCACTTTTTTAAAGTAGGCTTCCCAACAAATACTAACAACTCCATTAATGTTTGTGCTATGTTATTTGTAAGTTCAAGAATGTCTTTATTTCTATAGAACAGTTCTTCAGATCTCATAACATTAACAGATCCCAGTATTTTTTCATTTAACCTCAGAACAGATTTGTCCTTACCAGCTTGCATTACTATCTATAAATCCTTGAATCCTCTAGATGAAATGCTGCAAACTTTCAATGATGGTAGTAAACAGCAGATTAAAACTGCAGCTGAATAAATAATTTTATTTTACAGAATTGGCACATACGTTAATACAACTCACTAGGCCTAACTAAAACTTGCGAGCTTCTTAATTTCCTCCCAATCTTTGTCGCGAAATATTTCTTCAAAACGGTAGATGAAGAAACATTTGTTGTCCCACTGGTCAGTTAAACAATAGCAATTCCACGCACTTCTACGTAATACCAACATGCACCAGCCATTGGTTGATTATATGTTCTACGTCAGAGGACAGACTTGTCACGAGAGGACAGACTTGCCACGGCACAAACGTGTTCATTAAATCTTCGATGGATCTGGGAAAAATCAAAGAGCCATTTTGCATCTTGACCCCAACACGGCAGTTTACATCTACAAATGAAAACGCTATTTTCTCAGGATTTCTTTCCCCAACAGCTCTCACTGCTTTAAAAAAACTTTGGTTTTTCTGGGTTAAATCAACACTGGTGGAGAAATCGCCTTTCTTTCTGTTTGAATAAACTAGGCATCTGTTTCTCCATGATTTAAATCGAACGATCCCCTGTACTTTGCTTCCACTTGTCTTCCCAATCCGATGAGCTTGCTCAATTGAGTCTTCAGGAAGAAATACTCCCAGATCTTCTGTAAAATATTGAAAAACCCATTGCTCCACAGTACATCTTTTATCAGCAGTTCTTGCCCTGGCTGATAAAAGAGGTACACAAGAATTGACTACGTTTGTCAAACAATGATCCCAGAGTTGCTTAGATATTCCACCCATAACGGCATTGGAAATTTTCCGTTGCCAATAGGTGTTGATGTAGCATCTTATGGTTGGCTAGCATTTTTATCATTTGATTGCAAATCAGAAACATCAACTGTGTATAAAGCAAGACTACATAGCCCCGTTGACAAGATGTCAATAATAAAAAATAAGCTGCAATCTAGAGAGGTGCACTATGCAGATGGAATTCTGTTCTTATAATCGAAAAAAGGTTCAATAAAGGTAGCAGAATTTGAGCAGCATGTCATTGAGCAGCATGTTAAATGGGAAGAACAAGAATTTCTTAGTGGAACTAGCTAGAATCTTTAGGCTGGATTCAACTGGTACCATGGCCGCTATCAAGAAGCGAATAGAGTTTCACCTTCAGAAAGTTGGAAAAAAATATCACGAGAGAAAAGTTTCGAGAGAAGATATTGCATTCCTGGATACGGAAGTGCAGCCACTGTTTTCTTCAATGGCATGTGTAGATAGCACTTTGATTTACAGCGCAGATGCAATTCAAAAGGCTGTGTATTCATTGACATTGGATTTAAGATCTGAAAGTCTTAAATCGGCCAAGAAATTTTCGGTACTGAAATGCTTGTAGCTTCTATACTATATTTGGTTCGGTTTCAGTCTAGGAATACTCGCCTTTAGTGATGTTACGACTAGGCAGTGACAGTCACTTTGTCCTGTTTAGAAAATTGAAGTCAATTGAAAGCATTTTGGTCGGTTGGTAAAAAAAATCTATGGAAGAGCTCTGTATTCGCTCTTCATGTGATTTCACGTGAGCAGTCACACGTTTTTTGTTATCATGCAAATTTGCCCTCAGGTTCAACAGCAGGTACTTTTGGAGATGATGCGTTTTTTGTTTTGCAAACAAAGGATAACTGGGCACCTTTCAAAGTGTTTTACGACCTGAATTATCTTTGTAAAGACTTACTAATTTTTTGAGAGACCCCTGGAAAATTTCAGAAAACAATTGAGAACACAGGTGATAGCTTGTTTTGTGTTTTGAGTGAGATAGTTGTAGTTTTTTGTAGTAGACGACTGCCATTGTTGCTTCAGCATGCTTGCGACGTTTAGGCCTAATGTAAACAAGCTCAAAGTTTTAATAAACAAATTATGATAAGGGATTGTCAGGCAAGCGGAGCGAGCCAAGCTGTTGTAAGGGGAGTAGGGAGAAGCATGAGCATCAGCGAATGCAGCGCAGGAAGTGCGCCAACCACAGGCGAGCACACCAAGCTAACCCATTGTATGTGGGGTTGAATGAGGCATAAGCGTCAGCGACTAAGTTTTTTTCACTTGCCCCGGCTAGTTTAGAAAATGTTGTGGGAACATGTTGCGAGCGTTTGAATAGTCTGCACTGAACACCACTGAACATCGCTTTGTAAATGTTCAGTGTTGTTCAGTAAAATGTTGCAAGCGTTTGAACAGGGCTTTATTTCAAGAGAGCTTTGAGATGAATTTCCTTCTCTAGGATGTTGCCATTCTGATACTTGATTGTTCTTATTTCTTTGTCTTTGTAGCTGAGACGAGCTGTCTGCCTCATGTTCAAGTTCCTGTCTTCTTCTGACGGAAAATGCTTCATTGTGATAAAGTTTGTCAAATTCGGCTGACTGGTTGTTCCTTCGATTTCTACTTTTCTGCTCTTCCCTCACACCGTCTTTTTGTTGTCTTACAAGATCTGTGTCATAATCGTCCAGAACGCTGAAATAATATTTTGTGGTGATTTGATTTGAAAGAAAAGTCCTTGCCTTTGCTGTTTCTCTTGGGATTTGCCATTGGCTAGGTTTGATCCAATGAATGGAAGAAGTGCTTTGCTCTCTAATTTTCTTATTTAACTTCTCTGGGTTTTCTGCAAATTGTTGGGGATATTGGATGTGTCTTGGATGTGTCTTGGATGTGTCTTGGATGTTGTCATATGCCCGTATTTATGCCTTTGGTATGGCCTGCAGCTTCATTTCATGTTAAAACTTGTGTCACAGGGGATGGCTCCACAATTTCAGTGCGGCTATATCCTGGCTTACTCATCCATTGGGAATTTTTTATGTCCATATTTGATTTTTTTGTATCTTCTCTTTTCAATTAACATTTTCCATTCGTAGAAATCTGTTTTCATCTTGCAAGGATTTGTTTTCTCTTTCAAGTGCACTGATTCTTTGGAAGACCATTTCTACGCCAGCATACTTATCCTCAGCTTTTTTGTTGTTTTTAAAATCTTTCTTCTCTTTATTTTGATTGAGAACAATTTCATTAATCCCGTTCTCTATTGTTCGTATATGCCTGAGAATATCTCCGTGCCTCAAGGTTTCCATTGCTTCACATGTTTTCCCAAAATCTAAAAATTTTGCTCTATGAACTTTTTCTTTGTTTGAATTTTCTAAAACTGCAGGCTCATTTCTTCCAAATATTTCCGTGTTAGATAATTTGAATCCGCTTTCTTCAGAATATTTACTTTCATTTCCATCATGATCCTCGTTCTCCTCATTTTTTTCTCTTTCTTCTTTATGTTGGATATCATGCAGCAGTGCAACTTCGATCAAATCAGCTTGACATTTTTGCAGCTTCTCTGTGTCCGAAGATTCTTGTACAAATTCCTCCTTCTTTCCCGTATTTTCTCCAAAATTCGCAAGGACTCTTTCCCATTATATTATGTTTCCATAATTTTTTCTGTGAGCAACATATAATCCATACATGTTACTGTTACTCACTAGTTTTTCACTTGTTTGTTTCTTTGGTTTTGTTCCTTCCCTTTCCTCGCTTGTTAATTCAGTCCCTCTCAGCATTAAATGCAATCCTGGAAGAGTACTGTTGTGACTTCCATAGCGGTGCTTCCAGCGTTAGTACCTAATTGCCAGGTATTCTGTAAAGTTTCTTGCCGAGCTGACAATCGTAATAATGCGCCAGTGTTCGGACCTGGTTGAAGCTACTGAACAGCAAAAACAAAAGCAAAAACATAACTTTCATACCTCATTGCCATAACTGAACAACAAAAATGAAAGCATTCAGACCTCTTGGAAAGCACTGAACAACAAGAACAACAACAACTACAACAACAAAAACATAAAAAAGTTCGGACTTGTTGAACGTACAGAACGACAAACTGGAAAGCATTCGGACGTAAGTAAGTAAGTAAGTAAGTAAGTAAGTACGAATATTTATACTGGATAGCCACTTCTGCTATGATAGCTGCTATCAATGTGGGTCCAGTTGGTATAAACCCTTACCCCCAGAAATTCTGGGTACTCATTTACCGACCTCGGGAGGTTGGACAGCTGAGTTGGCTTACGGCTTGTAGTTTGTGGTTCCGACCATATGTGGATTTGAACCAGTGAAGGCATCGCCACTAAAGGATCAAAGCCAGCACCTTAACCACTAAGCTACACCACCGATACAGCGCACCTTCGTTCAGCCCCGAAAACCCAGTTTGACATCATTTGGTTGGAAAACTAGAAAGATCTTTCAAAGGCATGCCAACGATCATTGATCCAATCATCTCTAAAGCGAGAATAAGTCCTGCCGCACAAAATGCAGAGCTGTTAGCTACAAGTAAAGGAGAGCTACATTCAAGATATCATGATATTGCATGGTTATGTTAAGATACCAAGCCTCGCCCCTGGCCATACAGTTTGCCATTCCTAACTGGATGGGGTATAATTGTTTGATAACCAACAGTACTGATTCACACCACCAAATCGCCTACTTGCCTGCAATCGACAAGTCACCATCAAAACTAGAAGCCGTTGCTGAACTTCTTCAACAAAGCAAAGCAAAAGCAGAAGCACTTGGCCTATCAGAATCCGATGTTTTTGCGGGCCAGGCACATACGCCAAGGCAGTGGAAGTGCTCATGATGCCGCAATAAGAAGATCTCAAGAATTTTATTATTTTGCGAATGGGAGCCTTCCATACTTCTTGTACGTTGTTAGCAGTGACAGGAAAAAAAAATTGCTGATCCAGGACTATGTGATATCATTGTGGAGGCCAATTTACTTGGTAGGAATTCCTTATCTCTTCCTCTGTAATTACCTTACTTAATGTAATTGGTTCCTTGAAGGCTCAAGCGATCGGATTTTTGGATGACCTACCCTGTATAAAGGCAGCTTTTGTTCAGTTACATGTCCCATCGTATGAAATATCACATCCCTACTCACCATAGGATTTTATACACTACTGCAGTCCAGTTACGAAGGAACTTACACCATTTTATTGTTTTCAGGTGAAGGTTCAGTAGAGAAGATGTTGCAAGGAAAGCACTACAACAAATGTATGCAGGCTTTGAAGTATGTTTTTCATGCTTTGACACATCTGAAACTCCAGAGCTTCAAAAGTTGGCTGGTACAGCAAAATTCTACCGACATGCCTGATCGCTTTTCGAGTCAAAAGAGATGCAAACAGCTATGCACAATCTAAATGGCAAAAACCTTGCTGACCTAATGAGTCAACAGAGTGAAGTCTTTGAAAAACTCAACGAGTATGAAGAGCACTTAGAGAAGAACAATGGGTCCGGGCCAATGTCCGGATTTTGGCAGTTGTTTCTGAATATGATGTACATTCTGTTTGCATTCATTCGATCAATACGAATGGGAAACTGGAAGCTACACCTGGAGTCAACACAGTTGATGTTACCCTGGATGTTTGCATATGATCGTCCAAACTATGCGAGATACTTAAATTTCTATTGGTCTGAGATGAAAGCTCTCTCAGAAAGCCATCCTGCAATTCATACAGAGTTTGAGTAAGTGAAATTCAATTTTCCCCAAGGCTATGAAATTAGCTGCGGAAAACACCTTTCATGGTGATTATTTGGAGAAGTCTCAGTCTTGGGTCTTTATTTTCAGGAATCTAGACTTCTTGTACGCCGTCCACTCTGTGTCTTCAACACGGTTGCATCTGACCAATGCATCAAACAAACGATCAACAGAGAGAAAAAATGCAGAGGTGGTATTAGTGGGTACAGTATATCATCTGGTACAGTGCGCGGATACTGACAAGCCAGTGCACAGCTAAAGCCCTGAGGAAGATAGAAGATATGCTTAACATTTTAACATTGACCATGAGCTACCAGTCACAAAAGGTGTCAGGGAAAAAGAATGATGTTTGATGAAGAAAACGTTTCAGCAGCAACAGATGTCATTTCGACATGGGGAAATCCGTTTAACAAAAGTTCAAGTTTGATCAATATGGCCTCTGGCTTAGAAGCTCCAGTTGATGTTCAAAAGGACCTCCTTGAAGCTCAAGAACGTGGAGAGTCTCCTTTGAGTGAATTCGTGGAAAAAAGAATAAGAACAAACGAAAAATCTTTCCACCAACCAATCAAGAGATGTAAGCTCAAGACTTTTGCCACAATGAAAGAAAAAAAGTTTGCAAAGTGAAGGAGAAGGCTATTACGATAGGAGCGGAAAGGGCAATATTTGCTAAGCTCCTGATTCTACGAGAAAAAAGAGATACGGTGAGCATAAAAGAACTCATGTCCTACTCTCTTGGCCCAATACCTTGGTCACTAGCTTCACCGGATAGTGGATTAGTGAAAACAGTAAAGTCTAAGCTTGTCTTGTCTTTAAGCGAATATCAAGAGGATATGCTACAACTATCTACTTTGTGACAGATCAGTACCTTGATCACTCAGTAAAAGGGATGGAAAGGAAGAAACACGGGAGCAGTGGAAAGTATTTGGCTGACCCAAGGAAACAAAATAGAGCTGGTACATTTACATGGATATCGGATCAGAAAAGTCGAGGAGGATTTTGGATGCCAAGCAAATCTATAATAATATAGGTACATCGATTTCACAGGCGTTTCCAGCTCTGCATGCTTTCACCGTGCAATAATTATACAAGTGCCTTTTACGCAGTTTGAAAGATAAAAGCGTACAAGATCCTCAAAAAGATTGAGCATTATCAGTACGCTTTTGGTATGATTGGTGAGGATTTCGAGTTTGATATGGAATTATTTGAAGTTATTTCTGCGCTTTATGGTCTCAAATCGGTGGCCAATGTCAATGAAGCAAGAGATGTAAAGTTTTTGTTCAAAAAAGGGAAGAATGCCAGAAATGCAGCAACTACCACAAACAAGAGACAAACTATTACAACACTGCAAACACGTATCACTCATTACAGCCATAATAAAACAAGCTTTAGAGCCGAATGTAGAGTATCCATCACCTCAAGGACATGGATAGTTACTAACTGCAAGTGGCGACTTAGAAATCGAGTGGATGACTCAAAAGCCTGCCCCTGACTCGATTCTTGAGATGGTGTCATGTGGCTGTAAGAAGTCAAAGTGTCATTTGGAGAGCTGCAATTGTTTTTCTCATGGAATAAAATGCACTGATATGTACAACTGCAGCCAGTGCGAAAACGAATTTGACAATGACGACGCGGTTAGCAACAGTGATCTCAGCGAAGATGAAGACTTGGACATGGCAGACAATCCAGAGGATTCAGATTAAAAGTTTCCGTTTTTTCAGCACTTTCTTGGGTCTGTGATGGGAGATTTTTGATGAGGGGAAGGCTTGGGGCTCACGTTTTAGTGTAGGCTTGCCCTTTTTAGCCCCCATGTTCTGGTTTCAATCAAAATCATCTTTTCCCCCAAGTGCCAATTAGTTTCACTACGCCATTGGGGGTGAACACCTTAGATTCATTTTCATTTTTCATTTTCTTTTTATCATTATTTTAACACTTAAACCCTTTCAGCTACTGGATGAACTTACAATTTTGAAATAATGTAAGAAATACTAGATTAAATTTAAATACAGAACGATGACAAGAAATAATAAATATAAGAAACTCAATTTAAAACTAACACGCTGCTCTACCAAGGGTTGGTGTTAGGAGTTTGTTGGTTCAAAAGGTGTTGTCTGAAATCTGATTTGAAAAGAGTGATGGAATGTTTCTCTCGAATATCATTACGGCTGTTATTTCAATTTTTAGTACAGAGTAATAGAAACATCTTTTCGAATATTCTAGCTTAACTTTGGGGATTTGCAGATCTCTATGACCCTTTGTATTATATTCTGTTATTTGAGATCTTGTTGTGAATTTTTCGCATCAATTTGGAAGGCAGAGATTGTTCAATATTTTAAATGTCATGACCCCTTGGCAATGGGAGCTCCATGTCTTGACATCGAGCCAATTACATCCCCACCCATCCTTATATTTGGCATTTTCTATTTTCTTTCTTGTCCAAGTCTGCAGTCGTTGTAGCTTAATTAATTTGGTATTGGTACCTTAAACAATTACCAGATGAAGGTAATTTCCAGGAAAGCTCTATGTTTATAGCTCTCCTCTCTGTGTGTATAGGTTTGAAAATTTTCTGGGGGGAAGCTGCCTCTGCCGCCCTCCTTCTGCATACTGCCCTGGGCAAAATGTCCCTCTCCGTGGAAGCCCAAATGAAACCCATGTGGTCAGCCACCCAAGCTGACATGTTGCTTTAGCCTTGTGTTCATGTAAATCCTTCCCATTTCAAAATGTCGATCATTCTCCTGGAGCATGGAGCAACACTGCCAGCTAACAACTTGATGGAAATGCCTCTTAATATAATTCAGCATGTCCAACATGTAAATTTATGATTATTAAGGTCAAAAGAATGTTTTATACAAAATTAAATTGCCCGCAAACTTTGCAGGTGTTCACAACTGTAGCGACCTGACTAGTTAGAGATAAAAATTTATGTTTGTGATTGCGATTGCGATGGGGTCACTTGTGTTCTGTGGCAGAATTGTTTTGGAATCGGAATCACTGACGTAAATGCCTTTCTGTACCCAAGCAATCCTGGCTGAGATAACATCAAATGCTGGTTAATCCAGAAATTAAGCAGTGTTAATGTTTGAGATATAATTGCCTTTTTGCATAGCTGCCAATATACTCTATCTACTTGCCAAGTCGGATCCAAGCTGCATACACAGCTACATACCGGTGAGGCCTGGGGGCCCATTAGAACTGTCACCAATCAGTCTCGTGCAGCTTGTTTTGATGAATAGCGCAAATGCACAGAGAGTTTTATTAGACTACACCATAATGCATATAGTTGTGCAGTAAGAAGCCTATCCAATCATTATTCGATGGAGCTCATAGCAATAGCATAATTTTTCCCTCCCTCCCTGTTCCCCTCTATTGTTTTTTGAGTTATTTCATCTTTATTTTCGCAGTTTAACCATCCGGTGAAAGCCTGCTGGTGTGCTGGCAGGAATTGTTTCGGAATCAGAATCACCAATATAAATCCCATTCTCTACTCAAGCAATCGATTGGTAGGCTATTGGCCTACCAGCCATTGGCCGGTAGGCTAATTGCCCAATTTCTTAAGATAACATTAATTGAGAACAAACTCAGAATGCTCATGCAGCTAGAAATTCCTAAATTTTAATGCCAAATTTTAATAAGAAAACGATCAGCCTGAAAATTGAAACTGGTTGATGGTGCGAGTCTTGGTCATCACTTTCCTATTAGAATTTATGAATGCCATTCACTTCCTTTCTGATTTAAGCTGGAAACTGAGTAGTTGCATGGGCATTTATCCGAGGAGATACGAAATGAAAATCTTTTCAATTTTAACACCAAATCTTGGTTTTAGTATGATCGAAGTTTTTTACTGAATTCTAATTTCATACTCACAGTTTTAACTATAACATGCTTTTGTTGAATATGGGGGCATTTGCCCCCATATCTCCGAAACGGCCCCTCCCCCCAAAAAAACATCGAAATTCGGATTCTGCGCCCCAAAATTGACCATAATCATTTGGCCTCATAAATTACCTCCTCTGGTGGTACTACCCCCCTTCAGCTACCGGACTATATATAAACTTTCCGTCAGCTCAAAGAAACCAAAGAAGCAAGGTGGATTAACAAAGACAATTGTAACTGCAATGGAAAGATGGAAAAAATGTAGCCAGATATCAATGAAAAAATTGAAAAGCTGCATATTGTCGCAAGAGCGACAGGATTTCAATACAGGATGCAAAGATGTCTGAGTTTTAAAAAGATATAGCAAATCAATACTATAAGCTTTAATACATTTCATGAAAAAAGATTCGCAAGCTTCACAATTTTTTCCTACAATCCTGGCCAGAAATGCTGGAACGCTGCTAATATTTTCATTCCGTTTTGCAAAATTTTCTCCCCTCCACCCGATACAATGTTGTTCTTTGTTCACTGTGCCTATTTTTCAGCGGGTAATCGCTATACGCTATATGCTATATGCATGAAATGTTCGTAAAAAGTACGAGACTTGTCGCTCTGACAAAGTTCTTGGCCGTCCACGCTTCTTTTTCTCATTTCCTTGCTTCTTTGTTCTTTGAGTGGAATCTATTCCTTCAGTATAGCAGCAATAAACAAATGAATGTGAAATTTTCAGAGTCTTTGATACTTCTCGAAAGCTTTTTCCTTGTTGGGCAATCATTAAATACGCTAGAGCTCGTGTTTTGGAACATATCTTCTTCTTAAAGGCCATTACGAAATTAAAAGTGCGTATCTCACTGGATCTTAATATCTAATAAACCTGTGCTTTGACCCGACATTTAACAGTTCTACCTGTGAACAACTAGATTCGGCACTATGTCACTGATATTGTTCTTGCTATTGTTTGCCGTTCTCTAGTGACCTTGTACTGGACAATAGATAATTTTCATGCTATTTCTATAGCTTTTGACGCATCTCAGGGGTTTTAAACTAAAAATAGCAAAAGAAGATTCAATGGATTGCTTATTACAGATGAAATCTTGAGTTTGCCACAGCTGACAATTTGTATTCTCTAGAAAAATCAACTACTAGCGACATCCTCGATTTCATGTTATTTTACACATTCAACTTTTCACTCATAAACATAAAGTATAGCACAGCAGGCAATTGAAAGGCGTCCGTAAACATAAATTATCACATTTTATGAGAGCCCAGAGATGCTAAGAACATTAAAACATAAACATTATGAGAAACAGTAGGGTAAAAATGACCAAAACCCATAAAAATAGACCATTTTGGCTCAAATGACGTCATTTTCATTAAAGATACAGGTGAAATTGCAAAAATAATTTTATGTTCGTGATTCACAGGTCTAACTTCGTGAGGTTTTCAAAAAAATTACAGGCTTCAGCACGATTTGTATTCGTAGCGTGTCAGACAATCCTGGCCAGAAATGCTGGAACGCTGCTAATATTTTCATTCCGTTCTGCAAAATTTTCTCCCCTCCCCCCAGTACAATGTTGTTCTTTGTTCACTGTGCCTATTTTTCAGCGGGTAATCGCTATCCACAACTACATGCTACATGGCTTACAAGCAACAATCAACATTGTTTTTGGGGGGAGGGGGTAGAGAGTTACCTGACAAGCATTTGTTGTTTGTGCTCTAAGAGGCCACATATTGTGTTTCACTTAGTAATATTTTCAACCGTTCCAAGTCTTTTTTGCAAGGATTGGGAAGAAAGCGTACAATAGTACAGTTTGTTGAAAAAAGATGCAAAAACATAAGCAAATAAAGTAACATGTCAACAAAAAATTATACTAGGATTAAAATAATGACCATAGAAAATGTAATGCAGATGTTATTGAAAGCAAGGTAGACGCTGAAATATGGGTAGACACTCCTGGACTAAATGTTGAATGTTTCAACAAACCTGTACAAGAAACTGTAAATGAAATGTTCAACGGGGATAGAGACTTTCAAGAACTTTGTGATGGAAGAATTAAACTGAATCTCTTAATCTAGAGAACTTCAATGAATTTGAAATGCAAAATTTTCTAAAAAGACCAGCTGATGTGAATAGTGACAATGATTTAACACACTGCTAATTCCTCTGGGTGCGAGCAATGTGGGAATTTCTAGTTCTTGCATCCAGTTAGCTAGAGAGAGCAAATGCAAGAAGTGACATGCAGAGTAAAGGCACTGAAAACACAAATGTAGACAAATACGAACTAAGAATATCTGCAGAAGATAACCACCCATTTCAGAAAAATAATGTGTCAGGTTCTCCACGTAAAAGTAGGGAGAGTATCCCAAGTGAAGCATTTCAAGAAGCTAAGAAAGTGATTCCTAATGAAAAGTTTGATTTACAAAGAGACATTTCAGTAACCTTGTGGCCAATGTCATTTCAAAAGTGGTTATTCGCTGTGGTAATGAGCTTTTTTAAACACAAGATAAGGAGTTAGTCATCCATCATCAGACATTGTTGATGCAAATATATTGATATCTAAATCTGGTGAAGAAAGTAATGTTGAGTCTGGAGACAGATTCGCCAAGGAAGAACACAATATTTGACAAAGTGAACAAGAGGAAAATTTCGGTAACTTGAATTTGAGTACAAGTAACGTTGGTGGAAATGGAGCTGCAACGGGTACATTTTCTAAATATGGTGTGACGAAGGAAAGAGTCAATGCTCTTCCAAAGTGCAATTATCCAAATGATTGCTGGCACTTTTCGCCAAAAACTTGATGGAACAAAACGTAAACTGGCATTATCAACTGAATTCACAAGTGCACCTAAAAAGTGTGGGTGTGATAGATGCAGACAACTTTCTGAGAACTGGACAACTGGGCACTAAATGAAGTACTGATGAAACAAGCCAATTTTTGCTGTCTGGATTTTCAAGGGTCATTGCATGAAGAAAGAATATTCTAGGAAAGGAACCCCATTTTTCAGTTGCTCTGCTTCATGCAAAATAAGATGATGTCCATCTAGTTTTACAGTTGCAGTAGACGACGAGAAGGACAAAAAGGCAATTTTTATTTTTGAAGGGGACGTCCTTCACACAGTGGAAGAAACAGCAGCACAACCAGTTCGTGGGAAGAGTAGGGAACAGCTGAAAGAACATTTCAAAAATAATCATAACTTTCCACCTTCTAATGAGAAAAACTTTCAGCCATATGAGCTAAACAATTTGAAGCTGGCAATAGCAATGCTTGCACAATCAATAAAATATTTCAAAATATAAAGGAGGAAGCAGCAAAACATGAGAATACAATGACAGGAATCTATGCATCTTGGGTAGAGGAACAGAAAAAATATCAAGTTGAAAACAAACACAAAGCGTTATCACTTGGCCAGGGGTTCCGGAGACTATCTATAATATATAGGAGCTGTTGTCACGTGACGTGCTCTAAACAAAGGAAAACTCGCCCTCCGCTCTCTGTGAACGCATCCTACAGTTTTCGGTCTGGCGGCGCGAAAAACTCACCAAACTGCTCCACATATCCTTGGGAAGGTAATGGAAATTGCTTTTCGTGAATTTCTTTTTCGTTTTCGAGATATTCAGCTTTTTCTGAATCGAAAACTTTCCCAGGAATTCTATTGTTTTTTCAAAAGAATCGGCCTGACTTGCCACAGGAATCAAATTTACACCTCGATTCTCGAGTGGTTTTCTCCGCAATTCTTCATAAATTCATTTCGAAAATTCCAGATAACGTTAGCCTGGAATTCGCCCAGCAACTTGGTGTTTTTCGCTTTTCCATGTTCCAATTACTTCCAGAGATGTGCCCAAGTTAAACTAAACTACTGAGATCTCATCTCTAAATGTTGTTTCCAGCGAACGCTGTTCTGCCCTCGAGTCAGGATTGACGTCACTATTTGAAATTTGATATATTTTTGTATTAGTCATTCCAACATCAGAGACGGCTATCTTTAAAACACCGAGTCCGGAATCTGGAACGGGTCCATGTTGTGATTTTTCGCCAACAGCAAGCCATCTGGTATGCTGTTCTAGAATATGCTACCCCCAACA
>RQOL01000120.1:58811-197321 GCA_013076295.1 Sanderia malayensis
TTAAAGCTTTTGGTTTCCTTACTTTCGGGTATTTGCGCTACAGGAATATGTAAGTTAGAGGCAACTGATATTTGAGAATCTGATGATAGTGGTAAAAAGATAAACGCTGTGGAGGAACTTGTCACACCAGTGCAAGCAATCTCATCAGACATTTTGTTAAATGAACTTGCCCAACAAATTTCCTACATTTTCATTGCTCAGATTAAAACAATCTTCACATTTTGTGTAGATTTGTCACATATAGTGTAACATCATCATGTTCTAAACCAATGCATAATTTTCAGTTTCAGTCAATACTTTGGCATTATTTTCTAGTGCATAGATACAGGTTCTCATTTAATTTCCATTATTATTAACATGTTTTCATTATTAAACTTTGTATCTGTATTTTTGTATTGCTTGTGTCAAAGCTAACTACCAAATGGCAATGTCACTGTGATCAGTGTGCAATTTATATTTTTTGACCTTGCAAGGTCGATTTTTGTCTGTATTTTTGTATTGGTTGTATTTTTGTTTATCTCTGTAGTTGTTGGGGAGATGAACCGTAGTAAGTCTGGGGAATTTGGCATGACGTCGTTTTTACATCATTGGAGCATGCGTAGTAGGGCTTTACAAATCGCGGAAATTTCAAACTTGCGAAGTACAGACAGAAGTAAAAGTTTAATGGCGGCGAGCAACAGGGGAGCTGAGGTGCAAGATTAAAGTGTATTCATTTCACTATCAAAGTGTTGACTTGTTATTAATGAACTATACCTCGAATGATCAACAATACTTCGTGGGAAGGAATGAGGCCATCAAGTTGCATTTATGTATTGCATGTGAATAATAATATGCATCAAGTGACAAAGTGCAATAAAATTACGATTTGTAAGAGCTCTCATCCACTATAAAGAATATGCTCCTCAGAAATAAATTTGACCAGGTCTAGATAGGTCTAGCGTTGATCCAACCGGTCCAATGGAACACTAAACCCTAAAGAAATCAGAAATCCTTTCATACAACAGAAACACAACCTTGGCCTAAGAACTCAAAACGCGGAGTGAAATTTCTTCAGCGCATGTGCGCTGCTTATCATATGACACATTTGCCCTACATTCTACGCATGCTCCAATGATGTAAGTTTTGATTGGCTCAGACTTACTCGATTTTTCATTGTTTAGAACAATACCGGCCAAGACTCATCTCCCCAACAAGTAGAGTGAAACCACCAAATGCAAATGACAAATGTAACTTGATTGCATGTAATTGCAAAATTGTAAATCGAATTAAAACACTTTCAGCCTCAGCTAAAACCAAGTAGGACAGAATGGCAAAGCCAAAATGTCAACATCAAAATGTCATGCGGAAGGTGGCAGACACGCCAGTAGGCTTATCTGGTCAGGAAATTAGAAAAACAATAACATTTGTTTATGTGATGTGGATCTCCCTGAACAACCTCTGGGGCTAGCTAGTGTCTTCCTGAACAGTCGTTGTTTCCAATATATGTTATTAAAATAAAATAAGAATAATCACAAACCTCTATGCAACTGGCTGGAAAGATCGGACGTTTGGTTGATAAGAAAGACTCCAACTCCACCCAAACTTTCACTTTTCATTTAATGAATTCACATTGTAACAGTGTGACAAATCGTTCGTTCTTTTGTTTATTTATTCAATGAATGCTTGTTCTGAAGTTTTTTGTTTTCTCATCCAATGAATACTAACTTTTTGTATCACATGAATGAAAATTGTCCAATCACAAATCAATAGCCCCAATGCATCATGGGGGGAGATATAAAAGCTGAGGAATTTAAAATATTTGGATGCAGTTGTCAATCACAGACTACCAGCATAAGCTCAACTTCGTTCGCAAAAAGGTGCTTCAAGCGTGCCTCTGCTTGGAAAAGGAAAGCAAAAGCAAATTACTGGTACATTCACAGTTTCGAAGGCAGGAGTTTTTTGCCCATGCAATTGATATACAAAGGAAAAACAAATTGTTGTCTCCCAAAAGGGGTTACGTTTCCAGAAGGCTTTGGTGTGACATACACACCAAACCATTGGAGCAATGAGGAAAAAATTATTCAGTTATTGAAGTCAGTGATCTTTCTTTGTGGCAAAACAACGAGATGACATGAAGCTGCCAATCAAACAAAGAGCCATGATCATCTTTGATGTTTTCAAAGGGCAAACAATAGATGCAGTCCTTCAATTAATTGAAGACAATAACTGTGTCAGTGTGTTTGTGCCAGCCAATATGACACATCATTTTCAGCCACTGGATCTCACTGTCAATGGTCCGGCGAAAAAGTTTATAAAGTCAAAGTTTGAAGAGTGGTATGCCAAGAATGTCGAGGCCCAGATCAATCGTCGAATTGAAATTTATTTCATTGAAGTCTCGCGAAAGCTTTCTACAATGAAACCTCTTCATGCCCATTGATTAATTGGGTTGTACGACTATTTGAGAAACAACCCTGAATGATCCAGAAAGGGCTTTCAAATGGCAGGGATAGATGACGCATTAAGCATGGAGTTGGAGCCAGAGGACCCGTTTAAAGAACTAAATACTATCTGTACATCAATTCTTCAACATTTTTTGCAATCTTGATCGATTTTAGTTTTGTCCAAAATTTCTCTAATCCGAAAGTTTTTTGTCCGAAATTCTTAAAAAAGCATCCGAAAGTTTCTTGGTTCGAAGTTTCATCCGAAATTTTTAAGTCCGAAAGTTTTCGGTTTTAATGTACCTACATACTATACCTACATACTACACCAACATACTATACCTACTATGCAAACATACTATACATACTATAAATCATACTATACCTACATACTATACCTACATACTATACCAAAATACTATACCTACATACTATGCCTACTATAACATACTATACCTCATACTATACCAAAATACTGTACATACATACTATACCAACATACTATACCTACTATACCTACATGCGTATACCAACATACCATACCTACTATACCTTCATACTGTCTAGTATGTAGGTTATAGTTATGCCCTTAGTATATAGTATGTCCTATCAAAGAGGAAAGTTGCTTGTTATAAATACAACATCATTTATAAAGGAAAAGGGCAACATGGGCTACATGGAGGATACAGAGGTGGTCGAAGATCATTCCAGGCTGGAAAAGGAAGGGAGGAAAAAACAGGCAATTCGGCCTAAGAAGACAAATCCAGCAGACAAAGACGGAAACATAATGAGATGCTACGAGTATGAAAGCATCAAAAGCACTTTGTTTCTGACTGTTCCACATAGACCAGGTTGAAAGTGCCAATATGACCGTTCATCTTACCCTGGTGGCGGGGACAGCCAGTGAAGGACAAGAAAAAGATCCTATTGAATACTCTGGGAAAGATATTTTGGATACTGCCTATACAAAGTCTGTAGCAGGAGAAGTGTGGATCAAGGAATTTTTGGATACAATGGGAGACAAAGATAGAAAGGATGCTGAACAGAGTAAAAGAAAAGCTGGTCACTATTTAAATTTGGTGATGGCAAGGAGAGTAAAAGCAATCACGAGTTGACCATTCCAATGTTTGTTGGGGGAAAAATGATCAAGATTGATGTTGCTGTAGTGGACAATGATATTCCACTGTTAATTGGCAGACCAACAATGACAAAGCTGGGAATGGTCGTTGACACAAAGAATCACCAGGTTACTATAAATGGAAAAACACAAGATTGGAGTTCAATGCAGCAGGATACTATGTGTTTCAGTGAGTCAATGGACAAACCAAAGCTGCAATGTGGTATTAAATCAACAGGGTCTTTTTGGGACCACCAAACAAGAGAAGAGGAACAAAGCAGTAAAGCTTCATGGACAGTTTGCGCATGTTTCGAAGGAGCATTTGATCTGGTTACTGAAGGATGGGGGATGTGGTGACCAGGAGTTCCTAGTTGAAGTGGAGAAGGATGTGATGAGTGCCAATTCTGTCAGAAATACAGAGGTGCCAAACCTAAACCAGTTGTTAGTTTTCCCAAGGCAAGTGAATTCAATGGCTGTGTTTCCATGGACTTGAAGGAAGTGAACAAAGGAAAGTTGTGGATCTTATATTTGGTGGATGAAGCAACTCGATACACAGCGCCTGAAGTGATAGGCAGCAAGAGAACAGAAGTTGTTATGGAAAAGATATTTAAGATTTGGCTCACTTACTTTGGAACACCGAAAAAAATGCATAGTGATAATGGAGGGGAATTTTCGAGTCATGTGATGAGAGAGATGCATGAAAAGTTGATATTGAGACAAGACAAGTACACCTTACAGCAATGGAACAGTTGAACAAAATAATGCGTTGTTGTATGAAACCACTATGAAGACCAAGGAAGATGCTAAATGTAGCCTAGAAACGGCATTACCATGGGCTGTTTCGGCAAAGAGTTCCCTTCAGAATTGTTTCGGATACTCACCAAATCAGTTGGTTTTTTCAAGGAACATAACTTTGCCTTCAGTGACAACAGGTAAGCTCCCAGCTCTTGATTTCGGATTAATAGTGGTGTGGTTGGGGAGAATCTGAATGCAATGCACAAGGCTAGAGAGAGTTACAACATAGCAGAATCATCAGAGAAGATAATGAGAGCTTTGAGAAAGAATGTGAGAGCCTATTCAGAAGTTGAGTATATCCCTGGTGAGAAAGTGTATTACAAACGGAAGTCAAAGAAAGGATGGTCAGGACCAGGAAAAGTACTGGGAAAGGAAAACAATTTTGTGCTAGTAAGACATGGTGGGGCCTTTTACAGATGTCATCCATGCCAGTTGTTAAAAGAAAATCCCGATGTTCGAGATGGTGAAAAGGCAAACAGATTCGAAAGGCAACAGGACACAGAGGAACAAGGGACAGAGCAGGTTCCGTGGATTGAAGATGATTCAGATAGTGATGATGAAGTTGCAGAGGCACCAGATTCAACAGAAGCAGAAGCAACTGATGAAAAGCAAGAGGTTCTTGGAGATCCAGTAGAAGAGGCAACAGGACAACAAGAAAATAAGGAGGTACAAGCTCTTACAGAACAAGCTACAGAGGCCCCTGAAAGACGAGAAAATGGGGTTCAAGGACAAGTAGAGGAAAGAGCTGAAGGACAGAAAATGACAGATAATAAAAAAAATGGAAGACCAACTGCAGGGATAGATGAGAGTGAGAAAGGGGTTAGTTCGTAACAATTTAAAGTGTCAGACGAAGAAATTACAAAGGAAGGAGAGCAGCTCCAGAAGAATAAGAAAAACCAAGGAACAATACATTGATTCAATATTCCTTGAACAACAAAAAGATATACAAAGCACTCGTGTTGTCTACACAACCAAAAAGGGTTGGAAAATGGAGAGGCTGGGTAAATGTTCATGTGATTGGGGAGAAAGAAGCACGTTCAGTAGACTGGAGCCGTGTTCAATGGTGGCGAGAACTAGAAAGTGAAACGAATCTAGTGTTGATACTGTCAGGAGTGGCAGAGAATAATCAAGAGGTGATCGCAGCAAAAGAGAAAGAGTACAACAATCTTGTGGAGAATGATGCATTTGAATGGGTTGAAGATACAGGGGAAAAAGCCATTTCAACAAAATGGGTAATCACGGAAAAGTGCAATCCAGATGGAACCAAAAGAACAAAAGCACGACTTGTAGCCAGAGGCTTTGAGGAACAGTTGATTGACAAGCGATTTGATAGTCCCACTGCAAGCAGACAGTCACTTAGGTTGATATTCATGGCAGCATCCACAATGGAATAGGAACTGCATTCATTGGATATAGCATCAGCTTTTCTACAAGGCAAAGAGATCGACAGGAGAGTTTTAGTGAGACTACCAGATGAACTAATGGAGGAAAGGAAGTTATGGAAATTAAAGAGATGTCTGTATGGACTCAGTGACGCACCAAGGGCTCGGTACAGTAAAGTTTAAGAGAAGTTAACAGAACTAGATGGCAAAGTTAGCTTGTATGACCAAGCACTATTCATCTGGCATGAACGTGCTCAACTGGTTTGACTAGTGGTGGCTCATGTGGACGACTTCACATTTTGTGGTACGTCAAGCTGGCATGATGATGTTATGACAGAAGTGATGAACGAATTCAAGATTAGCAAAAAAGAACAAGGACCATTTAAATATATTGGACTGAATATTGAACAAACTGACAAAGCCATTTTTGTGGATCAGATGGAATATGTGAAAAGTTTCAAAGAGATTAACATAAGTGCAGAAAGGAAAAACAAGATCAATGATGCACTTGATGAGACAGAAAAGAAGCAATTGAGATCATTGTGTGGACAATTGCTGTGGGTGACTTGACAAACACGACCTGATGTGTCATTCCAAGGATGCATGCTGAGTAATTATGGAAATAATGCAACAGTTAAGAGTCTATTAGAAGCAAATAAAGCAATCAGAGCATTGAAGTCACAGGATATAAAACTAATATTTTCTGGACTTGGACAGCCAGAACAAATCAAGGTTGTCGCTTATGGAGATGGCTCACACAACTCATTGCCCAATGGAGACTCGCAAGGAGGTCACATAGTTTTTTTTGAAAGGAGGAAAAAAACTTGCACCAATATCTTGGAAGTACAAGAAGCTCGAAAGAGTAACGAAGTCACCTTTAGCAACAGAGATATCTGCTGTAGCTGACACAGGTAATTATGCTTATCTTGTCGCATCTATGTTGAAAGAGATCTTCTGCTTAGAGAAATCACCAGTTGTTAAGCTAATGATTGACAGCAAATCCTTGAAAGACAATTTGGAAAGCACAAAGGTGGTTGAGGATCCAAGACAGCGTGTTGATGTGGCAAGACTAAAACACATGGTGAAACGTGGAGAGATCCAAGTGAAATGGGTCTCAAGCGCAATGCAGCTGGCTGATAGCCTGACAAAAAGAGGTGCATCAACTGATCAACTCCTGAGGGTGTTGGTTGGTGGAATGATCTGAAGAACAAGTTTGTTGTAAATAGAGGGACATCTACTTATCCCACAAAAGACATTAGAATCGATCAACAGCTTTATTAAATATGTTGTTGGATTCAATTTAAAGTTAATGCTGCTGTTTTGTTAAAGTTAGACATTGGTTATTTTCATTCTGTTCTGTTGGAAATTGGACAATGGCCATTTTTGTAAATAGTGGATGGAACTCAGTATCCTGTTTCAACAATGTTGTTTTGGTGACATATTGCAAGATGACCAATTGCTGGAACACTTTTATGTCTGGGGGCCAATGTTAATATAAGGTTGTTGTTGTTGTTGCACAAGATGAGCAGACTGTAGGCCTACGCATGATATGGTAGCTAGCATAATAAGTGTATCAACGTACACAGCAAGGAACTGTACTCAATTGGTATTTACGTATATATATTGTAAGCAACTCACAGTAATGAAATAAGAAGTATCGATGATCTCACCTTAAAACTAATATTAGATGATCCAAAGCCAGTGCAGAAGTCATATAATTCCATCCCACGTCCACTGTTCCCAGACTTAAACAACACATTGAAGATTTGCTCAACAAGGATGGATTAAGGAGTCTCGTTCGGCATACTCATGCTCAGTTGTATGTGTTCGCAAAAAGGACGGAGATTTACGACAAACAAACAACAGAGGCCAAATTACATCAAAGACACAAATCACTTGGACCTCAACACATCAATCAGCTCTTGAACGTCTCATTACGCACCTCACAATGCCACCCATTTTTGCATATCCACATTATACAAAGCCTTTTGTATTACATACTGATGCGTCAGAGCAGGGTCTTGGTGCTGTTCTGTATCAAACAAGATGGGGCCATGAGAGTCATTGGTTATGGTTCCAGGACCTTGAACAAAGCTGAGCGTAATTACAATCTACATGCTGGAAAACTTGAATTTCTTGTGTTGAAATGTCCTCACCACAGCAAAACTGAATGCGACAACACATCGCTGGGTTGCTGAACTTGCTGATATTAAGTTTGTCATCAAATACAGACCGGGAATGGCCAACATGGACTCTGATGCCCTGTCCCGTATCCCGATTGAAAACCTCATGACAGAGTGTATGGAAACGACAACACAAGATATTATTCAATGCACTACAAATGTATCACTCACAACAACAGGCCCAAAATGTGCATGGATTACAGCATTGACTTATGATTCAGATCAGGTGAAAGATTTGAACTTCCATCAAATCAGTATAAGTGATTTTTAAGAAGCACAAGAGAAGGACCCAACAATCCATCAAATAACAGAATACAAAAGTCGTGGATGATTTCCGTCAAAGGAGGAGAGAAATGATGAGGCCCATGATGTAAAGTTACTGATGCGAGAGTGGAACAATTTAAACGTTGAAAAGGGTATCTAGACAGGGAATTTCGCCCAACAATCTGCCAAACTGCCTAACCTTTGTTTTTAAGCTTCATTCCTTATCCGTTTTTTACGCTCTTTCAGATGCGCCCAGGGAACATTTTCAAAAATTTCCGGGGGTCGTGTCATTTACTGATAGAAACAGGGGGTGAAGACAGGGTGGTAAAGACCGTTTTCTGTCTGCAATGAGAGTCTTTTGTGGCAGTTCGTATGAGAAACTACAGGTTAGACAACTCTAGAGCATTGGGGTACATTCAGTGACTTTTCGGGGGGTAATATCACGTGTGATGACATCATAGGTTTAATTTTTTAAGCTTCAGACCGTTTTCTGTCTGCAATAAGAGTCTTTTGTGGCAATTCGTATCAGAAACTAGAGGTTAGACAACCCTAGATTATTGGGGGTAGATTCGGTAACTTTTCGGGGGGAGGGGGGGGAGTAATATCACGTGTGATGACGTCACAGGCCCAATTTTTTTAAGCTCCATACAAAACAGTTTGATTTTATTGTTGCACGACAATACAATCTTTGTTTATATGGCAAAAAGGGGTTTGAAAATCAAAACTCACTTGAATCTCTTTAGAACTGATAGATAGAACTACTTTCTCTGGGAATGACAGTGAGAATGAAAGTGCAGATGAATCAAGTAATAATTATTTGTCCTCTGAGATTGAAAGTGACAATTTTTCAGCAAAGGAAGACATATGCTCTTGTACTGAGATAGCGGATAATAGTGATATTGATGAAGATGATGTAAACACTGTGCACATTGGAATAGAGCAAGCTGATGCCGTTTGTATCAAACTGGATGATTTGATTGCATGTGGAAAAATTCAACGTGACCGCATTTTTTACAAGTGCCTTTCTGCCGTTTTTGAAATTATGTATCACCCATATCATGAATACTACCGCGAGGTTGTGCAATTTTTTAACATCATAACTTTCTTAGGAGGAAGGGGAACAACAAACTTTATTCATGGAAAAATGAACATTGGTGATGGAAGAAACAGTCATGTTGATGGCTCAAAAGAGAAAAAAATTATTCTCGGTGTTCCTTCAGAGTCTGTTTGTCGGAAGTACCAAGCTGCTCCTGACTGTGGAATTATTGGATCGTTGTCACTTGCATTCGTTGAGCTTGTTGGGGATTCCAGCATCCTTCATCTTATTGAAACGGAAGCTTTAAAGCCAGCGATGGTACAGCTTTAAAGCCAGCAATCGAGTTTGATCTGAGGTTAAAAAAATAATCACTGAAGCAATCGTTTCTTCATTGACAACACTGGATGACAGAATTAACTTACTGTGTGCTGTTGATTATTCTACACAGAGGGGTAAGACAGGTGATACCATGGCACAAATGTTTGAAACTGAAATTAAAACACTGCAAGTTTGTTTGAATTGTCAGAGAAGAACCAAATTTGAAAGAAATATTTTGAAATTAGAAAATGGTGAATGTGAAAAAATTATTGCAAAAATAAAAGTTAACAGTATCGACCAAGAACTGTTCCTTTTAAGCATAACTCCAGACACTCCACACGTCGGAAAAAGGATAAAAGCTTCTTTTTCAAATTGGTGGCTCAAATGTGGGGGTGAAAGATGCAATCTATCCTTACTTCAAGCACTTCACAATAAATCTCACCATACAACAAGAGCAATGTTTCGAAAACTGATTCCAAAAAATGATTACGTCAACATCATCATCATCATCATCATCATTACATTTTACAACCCTTGCGGGTCGATACAAATGTCTACGCATTAAATATAAACTATTTTTTGCTGATATGGTTTCTACATAGACTGTAAAAAGTGTCTGAGTTACATTGATTTATTATATTATCAAGCAAACTATTCCAAGTGGGTATAATTGAGAAAAAGAACCAACATTTAACAGCATCAACTCTTCCAAATTTTGGCATAATTTTTTTCGAGTTAGAATTTCTTGTTGTTCTATAAGCTGCCATAGAAAAATAATCAAGGGGCTTCAAAGCAACCTGATCTGTAAACATTTTATGAACGTATTTTAACTGAAACAATAATCTACGATATTCCAGTGTGTCCCATTTTAAATGTAGCAATAATTCTGTTACACTTGACCACTGACGATAGTCACCCGTTACAAATCTGGCTCCATTTCTTTGTACCATTTCAACTCTTTGCTTTAGTTCAGCTGCATGCGGGGACCAAACCTCGCAGGCATATTCTAAATGGGGTCGCACTAGTGCAAAATATAGCTTTTCTCTTATTTGCCGTGAGCAATTACAAAAACTTCTCCGTAATAGGCCAAGGGATCTGTTTGCTTTCCCAACAACCAAATCAACTGTTTTATTCCAACGCATATCACCACAAATATATATACCTAAATACTTATAATACTGTACTTTTTCAACCGGATCATCTGAAATATGATATTCGTTTTCAATAATATTTCTTTTCAGCGTGACGGACATTGAATCACAATCGCAATCACAGCTCCACTTATATAGTTTATCTAGATCATTTTGTGGGGCAATAGCATCGTTTACAGACTTTATCTCACTGTAGAGTGCGCAATCATCGGCAAATAGATTTATTTTAGAATCAACATCAGCGATAATGTCATTTATGTATATTAGAAAAAGAACAGGACCGAGAACAGATTCCTGAGGAACACCAGAGAGCACATCACAGGAATTAGATTCTTCGTCATCCATCACCACTTTTTGCGACCTTCCAGAAAGGAAGCCTTTACGCCACAAGAGATTTTCACCGCAAATACCGTATCTGTGCAGTTTTGTTAATAATTTCTTGTGAGAAACCTTATCAAAAGCCTTAGAAAAGTCAAGAAAAATAACATCTGTTTGGCCCTTAGAATTTATAGACTCAGCAAGGTTATGGACGAGAGTTAGAAGCTGGGAGGTACATGAATATTCCTTACGAAACCCATGTTGTCTATCTGTAATGATTTGATAATGTTCCAAATGGGCATACATGGCAGATTTGATTATATGTTCCAGAAGCTTGCAGGGTATAGATGTTAACAAAACTGGCCTATAATTTTTGGGCTCGTCATGAGCTTCCTTAATAACATGTTTCACTTTCTTTCTTTGAGCCTTAAATTTGACAAGATCACTATGGCTTTGAGACCTTTTCGCTCGTTTAAACAATCGCTCCTTTTTACGAATCTCCCTGCGAACGCGAACATTTACCCAAGGTAAATTTGAATTGTTTTTAGCGTATTTGAATGGTACAAAATCGTCGATCAATGTATGTAAGGTATTTTTAAAAGAGGACAAGTTATCCACACTGCCGTGCGTTTGCCGAGAGACCATTTCAGAATAAGCAACATTTAAGCCCTGTTTCAATGTTTTGAGGTTAGCTTTATGATAAAGGTATATTTTTCTGGCTCGAGAAACTGACCTCTGCGGTTTAATAAAGAAATTAAACATTATCATGTCATGATCGCTGACTCCAGGACAAGATTTTATATCTCCCACACTAAACTCCTTATTTGTCATAATGAGGTCCAATGTATTTGATTGCCTTGTTGGAAAACTAACTAATTGACTTAAACCGAACTCTGCCATGGTTTGAAACAACATTCTTGATTCTCCTGGGTGTGATGGATTGTTTCTTAAAGTATTTTTGGACCAATCAATATCAGGCAAGTTAAAATCTCCGCATAGCAAATGGTTATTCTTGTCGAGATTTGATATCTCTAGTAAATTTCTTTTAAGTTCCTCTATGCATAAAAAGGATGAGGGAGGACGGTAAAAGGCACCAATTATTGCAGGGGTAGTATTTTCTGTATTTAACCATAATTTAACCATAACAAGTTCACATGTTGTTGCTATATCTAATCGAATTGAGTTCAAAGTTTTCTTAACAGCAACAAGCACACCCCCTCCATTTAAATCTCTATCTTGACGAAAAAAATCGAAATCGCTTAGGCCTAATTCTGCATCCTGTACAGAATTGTCTATTTTAGTTTCACATGCTATTAGAATATTGACATCGCTATCTGCAATAAATTGTTTTAACTCTAAATGTTTAGCAAGGAAGTGGTTTACATTAGCGGTATGGACCTTCAGGGGACCCAAGGAACTGGTGTTTGCATTACTGCTCGGAAGCACTGAATTCGCTATAGAGACTGCACTAGAACACGCAACAGGTTCGCCTAAGTGATCTGAGATTGGAGAAAAATGATTGTTGGAATGAACAGTAAATGTAGGTGAGAAAATAGTTTGAGAAAAATTAGGGGTGTCACAGCGTTCACAAATCCATGAAACTCTTGAATCTTCGAAGCTGGAAAATGAGCAATTTCTTCGCGCACAATTGATGTGAAACCAAGCATCGCAAACATCATAACAAATAACTCTTTCATTTACACGTACGCACGCATTGCATAAACTGCAGGTATGCCTATTGGGAATATTTGGGCCAGGATTTGGATGAACATTGCCAGAGATCAATAGAAGTAACAGGATTATTTGCTTTTGTTTCTTTGATTGAGAAACAAAAGGTAAATTAAACTGTGAACTGAGAGAAAAATAACAATAAGATACACTAGAATAATTGCCATTGAAATCATCGAAAGAGGCTTGAAAAGAATAATGCTGATTTATGAACGCATGACTTAACTGCATCAACTAAACTTTTAGCAAAATTAACAATAGCAGCTTAAACAGGTAAACATGATTTAACTTGAAAGTTGGACAATTTTTTATTTTAAATTTTTGATTCTGGGAAGTTTTTTTAATCCAAAACAATTCGAAAATTTTTCAATCCGTAAAATGACTCGAATGGATGCCACAATAGAAAAAGCGGTACTCAAAATGAAGCCTATGTTCTGAACCCATCTCAGTAAAAAATTTACAAGTTGACGAAACACAAATAAATCAAACTCGCGTAAATGACTGTGGCCGCTCCCAAAAATTCTAAGGATGCACTCAAAAACCTAAAATGTTTCATTTTTTGTTCTAACTTAACGTGTGTAGCGTGGCAAGTCTGTCCTCTCGTGACAAGTCTGTCCTCTGACGTAGAACATATAATCAACCAATGAAATTTGATTGAGTCCTGTGATGTAAGAATTATATGTCAGTAAACCCGGGGGTAGGATTTTCCTGATGGAAGTATAAAGTGGAACAATCGCGAAAATTTATTAAGTTTGTGAAACATTTTCATTGAAACTCTCATTGAAACAGTTGCAATTTGCATTTGAATCAAATTTCATAACGTTTTCAAGTTACCAAAGTCATGGATGAACTCATGAAAGCATTTGAAGCTCTCAGTGACAGTGACGAATGTAAGTGATTCTGTTGAAACTGTATTAATTCTGTTTGTAATAATTTTTTGTTTGCAACTTGCGGTGACTTAGGCCGGGCAAGTCACATTTTAGTAAATTTTGCATTGTGACACATTTGATGACTAAAAAAAATTGAATTCAACCATTTAGCACTGCAATATCTCACCATACCTTTTCCAGGGAGAGCTTAACTTGTTAGCTATACAAAATTGATAGGAAGCTAAAAGCAATTGTTTTTCAACATATGTTTTTAAATTATGTATTGCCTAATGCCTTTACAACTTCCCTTTGAAATTTTGCTGAAGTGTCATTTGGCCAGTGATTAGATTCCAAAGAAATTTACCATTCATAAAAATCTGTTCATATTTTAGCTACCTAATAATTTACAATTCTAATTAAGTTATTACCTGATGATTGTTTTCATTAGAGATTATAAGGCCAGGACAACCACAATGCTAAAAACGTGTTATTGCTTTAGGTGAGGAAGGTGGGTCTGTTGTTAGTGAAGTGGAGCAATCTGTTCCCAAGCCGTCTGCTCAGGAAGAAAGTCATATTCCTGTCCCTGATCTGCCAAAAAATGCCAAAGCAATTGATGCAGCTTTGAAATTGCCATTTGATGCCACTGGCCATTCTTTTCAAGGTCCCATATCCTTTTCTTTGTATAAGATCTTGTTAAAATTTCTAGTTCTCCAATACAATATGGAATATAGTTGCAGCATTGCAGAATATGCCTTTGCCAAATCCCAAAAAGCAGCTCTCTTAAATTTCATCAAAGAAAATATCCCTAATCTCTTTCACAACAAAAACAACTCGAAGCCAATTTACCAGCTACAGACAGACATTCTTGGTAACTTTGTTGTCAATGAATATGATGGTTTGCCAGTAATAATTCATAACACCTATAACAAAAAGACAATGTTGTTCAGTGAATACAAAATTGTTGTATACAAAGAAATTTTAACTGATGTATTCACCAGCCTCCATTGCACTAAAACAGCCAGCGGTCTCCAGTCCGGTCTTCCTGGGGGAGTTAACTCTCTAAGCAAATCCTTTAATGCTAAGTTTTATTATGACACAAGACACAATGACACAAGCTCCACCACCAAAACCTATTCGTGCTTTCCATCCTCATGAACGACTCCAGTATGACCTAATTGACATGGCTCCTTCCGAAAAAAGAGGCTTTATGAAAAATAATCAGTGGCACTTTCGCTATATTCTTTCTATTAAATGCTGTTTTAGTAAATTCTGTTGGCTCTTCCCTTTGAAAAGAAAAAAGGCTTCACATGTTCACAATGTTGTCAAGTTCTTATTTGACATTGAAGGGCCACCAAAAATTTTGCAGTCTGACAATGGTAAGGAGTTTGTCAACAAACTTATAAAGCAACTAAGTGCTGATTATGGCTCCGCATGATTCAAGGGAAACCATACACGCCACAACACCAAGGTCAAGTGGAATGCTTTAATCAGACAGTGAAAATGTACCTTCGACGACTTCTTCAGAACTCCTCTCCAGCTGAACAAGCTAAAACATGGCCAGTGCTACTTCCTGGAATAGCAGATAAGATCAACAAATCTTATCATTCCACAATTGATGACATTCCTTTTAGAGTGTACAGGAACAGAGAAACCAGCTCCTTAAATTTTACAATTGTCCCTGACGACACTGTTTTCTTTGTTGAAAATGAGGAATTGTCAATACCTGATTCTGAAGATGACGATGAGGATACATGTGATTCTGATGATGATGGTGATGATGATGATGATGGTGATGATAAGAGGTCTGACTGCAAGGGGACCAGTACGTGTTCTGTTGAAGATCTGCTGCAGTCCTGTGTTGGTTCTTCTCTTTCTAAGTCTTGTTTTTCTAACACTCTGTCTTCTCAGTTGGTTTCTGACTCACTTGAATCACACAGCAACAATTCAGGGACAGACACAGAGGTTGATGCTGAAGAAGATTTTGAACAGATCAAGTTCACCTCTTGTTTATTTCAGCATTCTTTAACAAAGAGCAATTTGCAGCTACATGTTCTCGAGTCGACTGAATGCACCATTCATAGAAATATTGAGCGTAACATAAAAAATTGTCCCGGGGACAAATTTAATGTTGGAGATTGTGTACTCATAAAAAATCCAACTGTGAAAATGTCTTCCATAAAGACTCAAGACCCCTTTGCTCCTGCAAATGTTGTTGCTCAAGTGACTGAAATCTTACCAGAGGGTATGTACAAGTTGGAGCTATCCGAGGGTCAAGAAGTTTTTAAAAAGGATGTTTTTGAGGGAGAGATGGTTCTTTCTAAGGCTGGCAAAAACAGCTTAGACATCTCCAATAATGTCTCCTCGACGTTCTCAAATAAGAAGCACATACTTGATGCAATATGCGACTTTGGTCTGCAGGTACGGCGTACCATGTATCGGGCAGGTGTGACGAGAGGCAAGCATGTACCAGGCAACATCAACAAGCTTTTCCAATGCTATTTCGAGGGTCTTGATTGTGGTGTCTTGTCGCATTTGTATCAAGATATTGACTCTGATTTGCAGCGACAGTTTCACGATGAATATACAAAATGTATCGATGAATTAAAATCAACAGGCTTCTCCAGTTTCTTGTATGGTTCAGTTGCATGGGAGAGAAGACAAAAGGTGTGGCTTAGCGATGCTTTGCTAAAATTTCTCAATGCTGATAAGCAGCACAAATGTATAGAGTGCTTCAGTGACATAAATTGCTACTGCAGCCATGCATGTTGTCAGCAAATGGCTCTAAACTTTGCTGAGCGATGTGGCGTTAAGGCACAAATAGCTAAGAAGCAAACATCTTCTGGTGGGAAAAACACAAAAGAGTTGCCAAATCTATGGAAACGACTTCAGCACCGCCCAAAAAACAGGAAACTAGCATCCACAGTCAAAACGAATCAAGTTTCCAAAGTATTGACTCATCAATACATGATGACATGACTGATTTGAATGAGCTCTTTGCCTCGTGCATGACTAAGTGTGATTGTATGCAACAAAATGCCAACATAAGCCCTGATATCAAAAATATGCTGCAAACATTCAGGTCGCGATTGTTAACTAGCAGCAAAGAAGCACACAACTGGTCACCTAACACAGTGAAGAATCTGCAACACTTCTTGCAAGTTGTTTTCGAAGAATCTTCTCCAAAAAATAAGCCTTTCTGGAAGCAATTCAATCGTGCAGGATTGCAACTTTGTATACAGATGCAGGGATGTACTTCTCTGTGTGGCATGTGTGCGTTAAATAACACCATTCACACATCCTTTGAACAGTGCACCATGAACCAGATTGCCGACTCTTGTTGGTTGCAGGAAGTAAATTTTAAAAGCATTCATGATGACCTGAAAAATCACAGAGCACCATCTAGCGATTATAATATAGATGTTCTTTCGATCAGTGCTCAATTTGTTGGCTATGTCCACAAGCAATTAAACAACGAAATGGAATCTTTCTTTGCTTCTGCTGATCCAGATTGTCTTCAAAGTGATGCAGACAACATGTACCAAGACTTCTTGACAAAGTTAGATGTAAAGACTGGTGATAGGATCTTGATAAATAATGCTGCATCTCATTATGTAGCGTGTTTGTTTTTGCAAACAAAATGCATCATCCTAGATATTATAAATGGTGCATTGGGATACACTCCAGCAGATTGCCTTGTATATTTCTGGCAGCTTGTTTATAGCAAGGGCTTCGGCATTTACAAATATGTTTGCCAGCGTAGTACCGTAGTTGACAATCATGACGAAAACATCACTTCCGACAAGGACTTTACTGCTTTTGATATCATGAGCAGTTCTTCTTCTTCAGTAGATGATTGCCAGAAAGTGTCCAACACATTCCCCCATGTTACAGCACATGATATAAGATCACTTCAGGGTGATTCTCATGTCAATGACAGCATCATGCATGCAGTGGGTTTGGCTATAAATATGCAGCGTCAAGATGTTTTTGTTGTTGACCCTCTTATAGGCACACAGTTAATTAAGAACCAATTTTATAAAATATCGAGGAAAAAATCAAGACAATTTCCACCTCTTGGGAAGAAAAAAATTATCTTTCCATTGAATACGCAACTATTTTATATGCGACTCTTTGGGGCAAGAGAATGAGTTTGAAGTGAAAACTCTGCTACAAGCGTTATCAAATAACAACTTTAGAAAAACAGGCAAATTAGTAGAAAAGTCAACACTTTTACCTCTACAAAACGACAATCCTCAGTGCGCACTATTCGTCATATGCTACATGGTGTCGTTCCTGCTCGAGACATCTCCAGATTTCTCCATCTTCGATATGGATGATGTGAGAGATTTGCTGGCCCAACACATTGTCAATGGGAATAGCAAGGAGTTGGCAAGCGCAGACCTATGGAGAGGTAATTTTATTTCTTTAGAGTTACATACTTTCATGTTTTCTATATACATTTCCTTTATTAACTTACTTGTTGGATATAAATGATATTGTATTCGTCATTTATGAAGGTCAACCTTTACAAATCCTGCATGCAACAAACATTTTCGCTTAACAGTCGCTTAACACTCTAACTTTCAGAAAGTATCAGTGACGATGGCATACTGAAGTATATTCTGACACAAGGACCAGAACAAGAAGAGATAGATGTAAGTAACATTTCACTTGTTATCACTAGATGTCATTTGCCTACTGAAAACATGAGCAGACCTTAGTGCCGTAATAGTGCACAGTTTTTCATTGTCCTTGCACATTTCTCAAGAAATGAATATGACGATGATGTATATGGAAGGATGCAATTCTTCTCAAACTAAATTCAATGGTGAGAAGATACCTTTACGTGATGAAAGACAGCCACGCATAAAACATTGCTACAGGCCATCATTTTGCCGCCGTAACCAATGACCAGCTCGATAATTTTCTTAACTGGAAGGAAAATATACTTCTGGGTGACAAAAGCTATGTCTTTTTAACACCTTTGGTAAGACGATATTTTAAACAGCAACAAGAAACACCAAACAAGGTTAAATATTTGGGAGAAAATTGGATATTGATTTCCAACCATGAAGAAAGAAGACTGGATAATTGGGAAGATGAGGCAATTAATAAAATGACACTTAGCCGCGAATCAGAGGATTAGAGGAAAAAGCTTGTGGTGGCAAATATCGTGAAACAAAGCAACGAATGAATTTCTTCAGACAAACGATTAATATAGATAAATGTAACCGTCCAAGCAGCACAAAGATAAAAAGATCCCAAATTTATATCAAATCTTATGTTATTTAAGTATTATTACGTTACATTACGTCTACTGGAGAAGAGTTGCTGCTGAACATTGTCTTTTGTCATCATTGCGTCTTTATTAACTGGAGTAGAGTTGCTGCTGAACATTGTCTTTTATCATCATTGCGTCTTTATTAACTGGAGAAGAGCTGCTGCTGAACATTGTCTTTTATCATCATTGGGTCTTTATTAACTGGAGAAGAGGTGCTGCTGAACATTGTCTTTTATCATCATTGCGTCTTTATTGACTGGAGAAGAGCTGCTGCTGAACATTGTCTTTTATCATCATTGCGTCTTTATTAACTGGAGTAGAGTTCCTGCTGAACATTGTGTTTGATCCTCATTGTGTCTTTATTAACTGGAGAAGAGTTGCTGCTGAACATTGTTATTTATCATCATTGTGTCTTTATTAACTGGAGAAGAGTTGCTGCTGAACATTGTCTTTATCATCATTGGGTCTTTATTAACTGGAGTAGAGTTGCTGCTGAATATTGTCTTTTATCATCATTGGGTCTTTATTAACTGGAGAAGAGTTGCTGCTGAACATTGTCTTTTATCATCATTGGGTCTTTATTAACTGGAGTAGAGTTGCTGCTGAATATTGTCTTTTATCATCATTGGGTCTTTATTAACTGGAGAAGAGTTGCTGCTGAACATTGTCTTTTATCATCATTGCGTCTTTATTAAGTGGAGAAGAGTTGCTGCTGAACATTGTCTTTTATCATCATTGCGTCTTTATTAACTGGAGAAGAGTTGCTGCTGAACATTGTCTTTTATCATCATTGCGCCTTTATTAACTGGAGAAGAGTTGCTGCTGAACATTGCGTTTTATCATCATTGTGTCTTTATTAACTGGAGAAGAGTTGCTGCTTAACATTGTCTTTTATCATCATTGCGTCTTTATTAACTGGAGTAGAGTTGCTGCTGAACATTGTCGTTTATCGTCATCGCGCCTTTATTAACTGGAGAAGCGTTGTTGCTGAACATTGTCTTTTATCATCATTGCGCTTTTATTAACTGGAGAAGAGTTGCTGCTGAACATTGCCTTTTATCATCATTGCGTCTTTATTAACTGGAGAAGAGTTGCTGCTGAACATTGCCTTTTATCATCATTGCGTCTTTATTAACTGGAGAAGAGTTGCTGCTTAACATTGTCTTTTATCATCATTGCGTCTTTATTAAGTGGAGTAGAGTTGCTGCTGAACATTGTCTTTTATCATCATCGCGCCTTTATTAACTGGAGAAGCGTTGTTGCTGAACATTGTCTTTTATCATCATTGCGTCTTTATTAACTGGAGAAGAGTTGCTGCTGAACATTGTCTTTTATCGTCATCGCGTTTTTATTACCGGAAAAAGTTGGACACTGTCCATGACATATCCTTTTGTTTAATAATAATAATAATTTACCTAATTAGAATATGGAATTGCATCAAACTCCTGCAACAATGAGTAGACTGGCAACCTATGATACCCGTGTTTTAAACAGATAATACGGATAGTTTATGCATACTATTCGGGGGACAGGAAGCCTGATATGAAGATGAAGATGTTATTCAGAAATTATGTCAGTTGCCTTTGTAATATAGAGGTTGTCACCCCGTAACGCTTCTTTTAAATGCCCCCTCGAATAAAGGCCCCCTATTTTAAAATTTTTTCAATAAAAGCCCCCCTCGAATAGACGCCCCCTTGTTGAGGTGTATATGAAACAGACAGAACTGAAGCTGGGACATCATCGAGGAAGACCATGCTGATGATGACTTTGAACTAGATATTTAGACTTTTCAGTTGTTGCTCGGGTTTCACGCTAAGTGTGATCATCATTAGATGTTTATTAATAAATGCCCCCTTCTCTGAGATGCCCCTCGGATAGAAGCCCCCTAAAATATCAAACAATTTAAGGGCGTTTAATCGAAGCATTACGGTATACTAAAGTAGAATTATTGGTATTATGACGTGAAAAAGTGTAAACTTCTATCTTTGTTTAATTATAATGTCAATATAACAATGGAATAGCCTGCAAAAGGGTTGTTAATAAAACGTTGATCACGCGACAAAAGTGGAATGCCACGCATGATATGATACTCATAATGAAAAGAAGTAATATACTTCAATATCTACAATAATTGTATTGTCATTTGTATTGTTAAGTAATGTTGTATTGTTCGGGATTGTCTTTGGAAGCTGTTGCTAGGTTGCCTTTCTTGTTCATTGTCTTCAGCCGCACCCTGCATCAAGGGCTTCTATAAATTCAATTGTTATTGCAGTTGATGTCTCTCATCATTTACCAGCACCAACATCCTATTGGCTAATCTTTGTGTCTTATGACTTATTTACTGAAGTTGGAAAGTAAATTTGATTTTACTTCTTGTTTTTAAAGGCCTACTGCAATCAAAAATCACTTTCCCTGTTTTTTTTCATAAAATGAAATTTCAATCTTTACTGATTACTTTGGTGCCTGTTTTATTTTTATTCGATCACGATAAGTATACTAAATTTGGCTTTGAAATGGGGCACTGACTGCGACATGGTATGACGTCATAGCTAGGACACAAATCGACTTTTATAACGGGAGAGTATCGGGAAAAGTTTTCAAATCTGCACTATGCGTAGCTCCGGCCCTTATTAAAAAATCGCTTCCCAGGGTACAAAACTATAACTTTCCGTGCGTCGTTTCAGCTATTAACCAAAAAATTTGAACTTACGGTAACGCTATAGAGGCGTTTTGAAAAAGGGTACTACAAACCGCGCGGTCAGTCAAAAGACATCTTATTCCGTGCGGTCTGATTTCCAAGCAGCTGGAAGCATTCACAAAGGAAGTTTGTCAGAAATCATGGATGGCGGAGCTGTGTAAATAAAACTAGTAACAAACACGATGGCCGAGGTTGTTGTTAGAGGACCAGGCAAAGTAAGCTGTTACAGCAGTTAAGTTAATTAATAAATGGTATTTTCAAGCAGCCGTTTTCAAAACAAATTTGAAATGAAGCAGATAAGGAGAGCTGAAGGCGTGCGTTTGGCTCACTCACAATACCCATAGGCCAGACAGAAATTAAAAACATAAAGCTGCTACGGAACCACCAGTTTCATTTTTGTCCATTTGGAATTTTGGAACCATCGTGTTTCAACATAAAACTTGTAACACATCTGACTATGATAATAAATTGCTATGCAGGATATTGCGATTACTTCTATTTTATTTCTCCAACTTCTACCCCGATGAAAAGACTGTAGCAACTTGGCGTTCCAGCCAGACGTGATATAAAAGTAATTCGTTTTGATAAGACTGGACTGACAACAACTTAGCAGCATCAGACATATCTTAAAAAGCCAACTCTGAGCGTAAATAGTCCATGTAGATTCTGAAAACATCTCTGCATTCTCTCACACATACATCATATGCGACTCACACTCAGTAAAGTCAAATGCAAAAGTATATCATCTCGACACTGATAATGATAATCCCCGTTGTTTGCTTCCGCTCTCCGCCGTGGCTGATTGCCCTCCCGCAATTTGACGTCACGACCAAAACTGCCCCAATTCAGACTCCAATTACTCCCCCCAAATCGCTTTCTAAAATTATGGAAAAAATTTTACAATTTGTGAAAACACTTTAATATTAATGCCTTGGGATGCGATTTTTATTTAATTAGTTATTATTGAGCTAGACGGAGTGGAGCAAAAAGCTACAATACACTTCAATACAAAAACTTGAAATGGGTCCTAGTTATTACGTCACGTTTGTTGCAGTTGAAATGGCAAAATCGACGACTTTACGGGCTTGTAAAAACGATTCTACTGGATCAATTTTCATTCTGAAAACGGTTTTATGATCAGTTCGAATAGGTCTACCATGAAATGCAAAAAAATCATATCACTTTTTTTGATTGCAGTAGGCCTTTAAGGTTCAAAATTTTTGTTATGAAAATTACACTCCCGTCACAGATAATTCGCCGCTCATTTCCGATTTTGTAATAAAATAGACTCAGGCCAATGATTCGCAATGACTTGGTTATGAATAAAGAGCAGTGTTTTAAAAGTTCCATTGTTTTGATAACACGCTAATTCTATCCTTTGCTGATGTGGCAATTATATCGGTTTAATTGCGACAGGCCTACCAGTAAAACAACATAGATGTTGTTTACTTGTGCATAAAGACAAATTTTTGAGGAATAGACAACACCATACAATATTTCCCGGCTAATTGTGTGAAGGGAATGACAAATGACAAAGTTTTTCCTGCTTTACATTAATGACTTGCCAAGTGCAACAAACGTTTTAAGTTCACATCTTTTTGCTGACGACACAAGTCTCTTTTATTCTGACAGTAACATATCCACACTTGAAGAAAATATAAACACTGAGCTAGAAAAGATATCCCAATGGTTAATTGCAAATAAGCTCTCGCTAAACACAAGTAAATCAAACTACCTAATTTTTTCACCAAAAAATAAAAAGGCAAATGAAAAAATTAAAATTAAAATTAACAATACTGAAATAGATGAGGCCCAAAATGTGAAATATCTTGGCGTGCTAATAGACAACAAACTTTCCTGGAAAGCACATGTACAACAAATTAATTTGAAAATTTCTAAAGGTATTGGCATCATTGCTCGACTTAGGCATTATGTTCCTAGAAATATACTCATTAATATCTATAATTCTTTTATACAACCGCATGTTAATTATGCTCTCATAAATTGGGGAGGTACATTTAAAAGTACCCTAGACCCTCTTAAAAAAAGCCTTAAGCGTGCAGTGAGGTTAATTGCTTTCAAACAAAGGACTGCTCACAGTGATCCCTTGTTTCGTCAGCTAAATCTCCATAATCTAGAAGAATGCTACAAAATAGAATCAGCAAAATTCATGTTTGATATCATTCAGAAAAAATCCAACACAGCTCTTTCAGAACTTTTCACACCAGTTGCATCTGTGCATAACATCCGCACAAGACAAGCAACATCTGGCAATTTATCACAGCCAGCAGTAAGAACGAATCTTAAAGCCATGTCTATATTAAATCAAGGAGTTAAACTCTGGAACAATATTCCTTTGGATATAAAACAATCCAAAACAAAATATAATTTTGGCAAAGCCTTAAAAAGATGGATTCAGAACTAATTTTGTCATCTTGAAAATAATGTAATGAATAAATACAACGGGAAAACTGACAATTCTCAATTTATGAGCATAGTAGGTTTAATATTGGTTTTTGGCATTTCTTCTTTTTCTTTTTTCCTTTTTCTTTTTCTTTATTTTTGTTTTTTATTAATTAGTTCTTCACTTTTTTATCACTTTGTTTTTGTTAACCTTAATCTTTATCAAAAAAAAAAAAAAAATTTGTCTTAATGTTGTAAACTTTTCTAATTCAATGTAATTTCGTGCATGAAGTGTAATAGGGCAAATAACTCGATAGCTCATCTGAGTTCTTTTTATTTGCCCTAAGCTTTATTAATCGTAACTAAGTTTAATCATGTAGCCCTGTAATTAAAAGCTTGAATTCATTATAATTGAATTGAATTGAAAAAAAGGGAGTGTAAGAATTCCATGGTTGCAGAAATGTCTTAAGTAGGGTAGTTACTTGCGTTAGATAGATAGTAAAGTCAAATTACAAGACGGAAAACATTAATTAAAAATACCCAGATAATATGCTCTGTATTCTTGTAAGGCAAATTCTTTTGTCAGGATCAGGAGTGAGTGTGCTAGAAATTATGTCATCCATTCTCTTACTCTTCAAACCGCATGTTTTTGCAACTTTCTTAGTAAGGTATCCAAATGCAAATATATCACTTGCCCTAGTTAGAGCTGTCTTACCGTGAATAACTTCAGGAGCAACCCATGGATATTTCTTGCAATACTCATCTCTTTCTGATAAAGGAATACTATTTATTTTTGATCTCGTGGCAAGGACACTTTTACCAAAGTCAGTGATAACAGCAATCAATCCCTCTTCAACCAGAACATTATCAGTTTTGATATCTCCATGGACATAACCAGTTGTATGAATATGTAGAAGAGCATCACCTAAACTACACAAAACCTTAAGCCAGTCCTCTTTTCCCTTAGGCATACCTGGTATCAAACAACTAACACCAGTCATTAAAATGGCATTCACAGTTGACGACTCTCGATTCAGGCCATGAAAACTTGTTACAAGACAATATGGCTTGATCTCCATGACAACACCAAGTAATTTGGGGATTCCTCCATGACAATGTAAGTTTAGCAGCACATTTGCCTCCTTTAACAATGATTGTTTCAAAGCAGCATCTGTAAAAGCTTCTGACTCTTTGTGCCTTGACAGCAACATCCATGCCTCTCTATGAGAATAGGCTGCAGCACCCAAATATCCCTAAATACTTCTTGCTACTAGGTACCTCAAGCAGTTCTTCTACGTTCAAAAGCATTGATGATGGTAACTGAAGACTCTTACTGTACTTTGACAACTCTCGCTCCCTATCTAAATTCTTTTGCAGTTTCTCTTTTTCCAGCCGTTCATTTCTATACAGGTTAATTGCTTTCCTATAATTCAAAGCCTGGGATTGTGTTTTTGTTGAATCCCCACTTTGTCCACTATTCTGCCCCTCAACAGAATCATCAAACCTAGCACCCGACTACAAAAGGTCGAACTAAACAATAGGTCGAACGCCCAAAAACAATGGGACGAAACGGCGATTTGGTGATCAATAAGGCTTTTTACAATAGGGGCGCACAAGGTTGGCACTTGCATGGAAAGGCTCCGTTTCTGGAGTAGGCAAAAGTTATCTATTTTTGGAAGCCTATTTTAAAAAAATTTTTGAGTTATTCTATTAATTACTCCACTAATTGTGCTATCACGAAAAAACGACGGTTTACGCTGGCGAAACTTCCAAATTCGCGTCCCGACTCCATTTTCGAAAAGAGTATTCGCTCTTCACGTGACCCGTTTTGCCTTTTCCTGCAATTTGATTGGCTCTTTCGCAACTTCACGTGAACAGTGACGCGTTTTTCGTTATCATGCAAATTTGCCCTCGGCAGGCAGCAGGTACTTTTGGAGAAGAAAGGTGTTTTTGTTTTGTACACAAAAAGTGAGATGGGCGCCTTTCAAAGTGTTTTACCAGCTGAATTATCTTTGTAAAGAGCTCTTAATTGTTTGAAAGACCCCTGCAGAGTTGCAGGAAACAATAGAGAACACAGGTGACAGCTTTGTTTTGTTTTTTGAATGAAATAGTTGTAGGTTTAGGTTTTGTAACAGGCGACCGCCATTGTTGCTTCGGCATGCTAACAACGCTTAGGCCATGGTCAAAGTTTTGAATTACTATTACGGTAAATACTATTTTTACTTGCTAAAGTGTGTTCAGAGGTTTTGCTTTTTGCACGGCTCCGAAATTTCATTCAAACCACTTCCACTAAATGCTCTCTAAGAATTCAGTATTATTTAGTTAAGAGATGACACTATTTGCAACGTGTTCGCTGTTTCCGTAGCTACAGTTTGATATATTTTTTATTACAGATTGAGTTTAAATTTTCCAGGATGGATTGGGTTTTTGAAAGTAACTATTTTTTTTCAAACTTCACACTGAAATTATCAGCTTTCAGAAACGGCTTTCAGGGAGCAGCGTGGGCGCGAGGCGGTCGCTTGCTAGGGGGAAGATTCGACCTCCCACCTTTACTTTCTTTAGAAATGTTACGTCGCAGTATGTATAGTAAGGTATGTATAGTAGGGTATTTATAGTAGAGTATGCATAGTGGGGTATGTATAGCAGGGTATGTATAGTAGGGTATGTATTGTAGGGTATGTATTGTAGGGTATGTATTGTAGGGTATCTATTGTAGGGTATGTATTGAAGGGTATGTATTGTAGGTTATGTATTGTAGGGTATGTATTGTGGGGTATGTATTGTAGGGTATGTGTTGTATTGTATGTATTGTAGGGTATGTATTGTAGGGTAGGTATTGTAGGGTATGTATTGTAGGGTATGTATTGAAGGGTATGTATTGTAGGGTATGTATTGTAGGGTATGTATTGTGGGGTATGTATTGTAGGGTATGTGTTGTATTGTATGTATTGTAGGGTATGTATTGTAGGGTAGGTATTGTATGGTATGTATTGTAGGGTATGTATGTAGGGTATGTATTGTAGGGTATGTATGTATGTATGTATTGTAGGGTAGGTATTGTAGGGTATGTATTGTATGGTATGTATTGTAGGGTATGTATTGTAGGGTATGTATGTAGGGTATGTATTGTAGGGTATGTATGTATGTATGTATGTATGTATGGGCATGAGCGATAGCGAATGCAGCGCGCGAAGCGCGTCAACCAGATTAAGCATTGTTTACTTGATGGGCTCCGGGGAGGGAGCGAAGCGACCGAACCCGGCTCATGTTTGTATGTATGTATGTATGTATGTATGTATGTATGTATGCATGTATGTATGTATGTATGTATGTAGGTATGTAGGTATGTAGGTGTGTATGTATGTATGTAAGTTTGTAGGTATGTATGTATGTAGGTATGTATGGGCATGAGCGGGAGCGAATGCAGCGCGCGAAGCGCGCCAACCAGATTAAACTTTTTTTACTTGACGGGCTGGGGCGAACGAGCGAAGCGAGTGATGACCCCTAGTTAAGCAATATACTGCAGCTTAATACTACACATAACATTGTCGCTAATGTAATCAAATGGTTGTTATTGTATTTAACTGTTACATGTTATTGTATTTAACTGTCTGGCAAAAATAAAAATACAATAAATAAAAAACACTTTACACTGATAGAACAAAGTAAGTATCGGATAATTGATGGAAGATTGAAAAATATCATTTGAATAAAAAAGGAAGCAGCAGCAGTCTCTCAATCGTGCTATTAAAATTACTTGTCTTGGTTGTACTACAGTGGGCCTATGGCCTTCGCCTGCTGGAAATGACTACTTCGCGGAAACTGATGTCAATGTGAAGAATTATTACTATGTCTAAATATCACTATATCCAACCTGAAAACTGTAAAAAAATATTTATCAACCCACCAATTTATTATCCACTTGTCTCCTTCACTGAGGTTGCAACTGTTTTGACTTTTAGCTTCCTCGTTGTGAGCATTAGCACTGACCAATTCTGCCATTTTGCTTTCTGCCAAAGAAATCAAGAATGCTGCTGGCCCTCATCCTCTCCTCAGACACGCCTGCGGCTCCTCAGGCCGCTCCCTTTACTCCTCAGACCACGCCCATTAGAATGAGTTGCGCATTTCCAAGAACTTCGATAGACGCGTTTTTATGGGGAAATTCAAAAAAGGTCAAAAAGTGTCGTCTTTTTGTTTCTCTTTGAAATAAAACTAACCACAAATAAATAAAGGGTCATGAAGATGCCCGGAGACACAATAATCGGCCATACATGAAAAAGATTAAAGTGGCCATATAGCTACTGTTGAAAGTAGCTACAAGTTTACTGATAAGTGCCCAGTGCATCTGTCGTGAGGTGTTTCTGTTAAGAATTCCACCCCAGAGCTGGGGACGGTAACCAGAAACTCGGTAGGCGATGTCTCGCTAAGCAATGGTGCTGTACGCTAAGGTTTCGACCAGAGAATCAAAGTTCTTGCGGCAAAATGTATCGATAGAATATAATCAGTTGAGCTCCCAACACTGAGCTCAACGAGCTGAAACTGAGCAACGATAATAGGTTTTACAGAGTATTTGAAACTAGATAACACATGTTACACAAGCGTGGTTACATGTAAAATACCCTGTACTTCAACACCCACGAAGAACAGAAGCCCTGAACACGTTGGTGGCTTCAACGCGCTCCACTGGCTCTATACATCTAGGGGCGAAGATAACCTGGGCCTCGTGCACGTACGTTGCACAGAGGCCATAATTAAGTACCTAAAATTCTATTGTTTGTTAATTAACTGCGCATATCCAAGGACATCTCGGTGTCCACGTAATCTTTAAGTATTCTTCATAATATAGTCCACGTAGCTTCAATAACAATGAAGGACATCTCGGTGTCCACGTAATATTCAAACTTCAATCTTCAAATTCTCTAAATCTTCGTAATATCGTATAATTCTTCATAATTCTTCATAATTCTTCATAATTCTTTATAATCTTCATAATCATCGTAATTCTTTATAATCGTAATATTTCTTCGTAATCTTCGTATTTCTTTATAATCTTCATAATTAGTCGTAGTACAAAATTCACCTGCAACTCGTTACAATTCGATACATGAATTGTTGCCGCTCACAATAGTCAAATATAATAATAATAACAATAATGAAATAGCCGCTACAATGATAATAACAATAATGATAATAAGATGGGCCCCATGACACATCTTGGATAACAAAAAAGCGTTCTATCCAGTAATAGGAATTTCTCAACTTTTAGCCAATGCGAGCACTACCATGCCGAAATGACAATTGCGAGAAATTATAATACCCCCACCGGGGCTTATCTGCGACTAGGGACTTAACCAAAAATTTTCCGTAAGTGACTATTCAAATCATTTAGCACTCAGGATCAGGAATGTAACATCAAAGCTTTTAAAAAAAACGTTACCATAAATCCTCGAATTGCCCCTCTTGAATAAGCCCCCCTCGAATCAGCGCCCATCCTAGGACTACAAGTTGTTAATAAGCCCCCCTCTAATAAGCCCCCACCCCAAGCATGCTGATATTTGCTCTCTGAGGTTCCCAATGGCGTTTTATTGAGTTATACCACAAAAAATCCATGCCTTTGGACATTTAATGCTCATAAAAAATTTATAGATATTGTTGGGGAGATGAACATCATCCGTTTTCAGGTTGTTGAGAAATTCCCATATCTGCGCAACCGCACTAACACTTTCTGAAAATCACTCAGATTTCACCGCAATGGAGGAAATCCTTGAAGCTAAGCTATGGAGCCAAACTTTTTGGTGGCATCTTTGCGCTGAAATTTTCAACTGGAAAATTATTTTTTCAATACTTGAAATGTTAAGAATATCTCCGGAGCAGTGAGTACCTTTGCCAAAAGTACGCCTGAACAGATGCTTGGGCCACAAACTTTAGCTAAGCCCTCAAGCTAGGGTCGCATGACCGAGCGCAGGCAGGCCAGGCCTAAGTTACGAACAAATCTGAACATCAAGGAGCACCCTAACAGAAGTTTAAATATAACTGGAATTATTAGTGCAGAACATATATATTACACATTATCTTAAAACAGATTCTGTGCACAAAACAGACTACACGGTAAAAATAAAGCTGGAATTCAGCTGAACCAAATGAAACACAACAATCTTTGAACAAAACAATTCCAAACATATCATTTCCTGAACAGAACAAGATCAATGTACATTATATGTAGTGTATAAAAAGGCTAATGAAAGTAATTCATTGAGGAGTATCAAATTTTGTTTTCTTTTGAGAATCAACAACTCTTCAGAGCAGAGGGTATCGCTATTTGATTGTACGAACACTGAATGGTGTTTGCTGCTGTGTTTCTTCTTCATCTACAGACAAGACAAATTTGAGCACGATCACGGAAATGAAATGGAACTTCCGTGATCGTTCGGGAAGGGAAACCTCACTTGTGAACTGAGATTAATCTTGGTTGGCAGTTTTGATTGGCTAATTTCAGAACTTGCATTACGTCATTACTGAAAGATGCGCAATTGCGCAGATATGGGAATGTTTTGATTGGTAAAACAAAACCGTTGAAACAAAGGACTGAAACAAAGGATGGCCATGTTCATCTCCCCAACAATACAGACAAGACAAATTTGTATTTGAGCACGATCACGGAAATAAAATGGAACTTCCGTGATCGTTCGGGAAGGGAAACCTCACTTGTGAACTGAGATTAATCTTGGTTGGCAGTTTTGATTGGCTAATTTCAAAACTTGTATTACGTCATTACTGAAAGATGCGCAATTGCGCAGATATGGGAATGTTTTGATTGGTAAAACAAAACCGTTGAAACAAAGGACTGAAACAAAGGATGGCCATGTTCATCTCCCCAACAAGATAATAATATACGAGGTCTTTTAACAATGTTTTCGTTGCGTATAGTGAGTTCGAGAAGGTTTTGTTTTTCTAGCAGTTTTTCACCAATATCTGAGCATTTTTCTGATTATATGTGTATGCAAAATGCTTCGCTGGAACAACTAAACCAATTCCCCGTGCTCTTTTCCCAGTAACAACACCAATTTTTGTGCCATATTTCAGATAACTTTATAAGCCCCCCTTCGAATAAGCCCCTTCGAATAAGTCCCCCTCTGAAAATGTCAAAAATAAATAACCCCTCAGAGGGCTAACTCGAGGATTTACGGTAATCTGCACGAAACCCTCCACGCCCGCACACACCCCTAATGTGTGTCCCTGCACAGACTGATAGCCGAAAATTCACACTCATATGCCTTTTTTGACATCGAGTTTGACTCATTCAATCCTTATTTGTTCCATATTATTGACTATACCGTCAACAATGATTGCAGGTCTCCCACACTCAGGCATTGTCTTTGACGGCCAATAGAACCTTGAAACTCTGCTTCCAATTCTGTAGACCAGTATGGTAGCAAACAGGTTGATTATCCTCGCTTTAAATACCATGGAGGTCAAAACCGTCGTTATCATAGGCCATGAGCTCTCATATTCTTCAGCTGACAACTCGGATAATGAAGAAATATCATTTATGCTTTCGTTATCAGAAAAATCACTCTCGGCTTTGAAATTCATTATGTTTCAGATAAATAAATCAAAATTTCACGATAAGATTTTTCAGATTTATCAATGTAATGTCGGTCGAAAGAGTTCAGTTTTTCATTATTGTAAGCAATATTTTGAATTCCGCGCCAAAAATCAAAAAAATAAATCTGAGACCGAGACCTCTACATTATAATGGAGTCGCAAAATCCTCATTTTATGCCCCCAAAACATGAAAATGTCAACAAATAAATTCCATTTTCAAATTCAGCGGCCCTACTTTACACAGATTTTTAGCCAGTTTTAATGACATTCAGTTTTCATGATTTTTGCTTGTACTGGGACCTGCTGGGACACTGGGCACGATAGGGTACGTTTTCTTTGGATTTCAACCACACTCAAACGTTACGCTATGCAATCACATCAATAATACTTCTATTCTCCTTTTATTCTACTACTCCCTACCTGACCATAATTACTCGATGTTCAAGATGCAAGCGAATAGTTCCGAAGATGAGAAAAAACTGACTCTTATCAACATCAAGGATATAAGTTATGATTGGCTACTTACCATATTTACTTCATTGACCACAGCTTTTAAGTTTCACTGTTCCAAATACTGTGGCCATTCAGGGGTGGGGTCAATCGAGGGCGGAGCTCTTCAACAATAGTTTGTCATCTGTGAACCAAAACAAGAGCTTTTAATAATGAACATTAAGTAAAAGGGCTTTCAAGCACACTCGCTTTGAGCTCAACAATTTTGTTACGTATGAAGATGAATATAACACTTTTGGTTGCTTTAAATGAGGGTTTTCATCGATTCCCAGGGCTTTTCGAGTAAGCACTATCCTCCGCCATAAAGGGCAAATATCTAACCATAAATTATCAATATTTTTTACACAAGGTGTAAAATATTTATATAATAGAGAGGGCATACAGTCTGACAAACTAACAAACATGCTAATGCTTGTCTTTATAGCTGGAATCGATAGATGCCTTTACCTTTATCATACCCCCATACCTTTCCGAAAAACTTTTTATTCTCACCTGATTGATGAAGTCATATTAAGACAAATTGTGTCAATTAAAGTGTGATTACTGTTAACAGGAATGAGATAACAAACAGTAAATTGCAATTTTGGAAATAGCTAATATAGGCCTAAAGCATGATATATAATTTTGTAACTTTTGATAAGATCAGCATGTTGGTCGATGACGTCATCAATTTTCTTTTTCCTATATTTGTATAGTCAGTTTGTTTCAATGACTTATAAATGTAAATTATCTCATTAAGACGACATCCGTACACTCCAGTATGAAAACGAACACTATACTGAGTTTTTCAAAAATTTCCCCGTTTTGTGGCACTTAAAAACTGCAAAACAAAAATACAAGGCTTTCCTTGGATGCATATCAATAATGCTGATTTCATTTTCATTTTTCCATACCAGAACTTGGTTTCACACATTTTGTTGCTTTATCGCTTTCGAAGCTCGATCTTTGGAAGTTGTTAAGGAATAATTTATCATTTTCGACTTTACATGTCTAGAAGTGCAAGTTACCAAAAAGCGGAGCTGTCTTGGCACCCGGTATACAATAGGCTACGTTAAAAACTGAAACTTTTAAGAAAAGTCTGTCTTCTCTAACTCAGAAGACGAGAAATCACTTTCCCATTCAGAAACGCCTTAATCTTTTTTTGGACGGACTTCATCAGTAAATTCTTTATACTGCATCTCGCTCTCAATCTCTTTTGGCGGCTCTTAAGGTTGTTTCTTTGTTGTTTCCTCTTGCATGGTGGCTCTCCCTCATCTTTTTCAGTTGCTTCGTCTCCTTCAGAGCCTTCTGATCTGATCGCGGTTTCTTTCTGCGAATGAGTGAATTAGGGAGTTGCTTTGCAATGATCCACTTGGGTGTGGTTGTAGATTTGATATAATCAATTGTCCAGCCGAAGTTCGCAATGGCTACCGTTGTTAACGAGTATTTCAAACAATTTCGCCAAATGTAACATTGTAAGTGCACACGCTTCATTTCTGGACACAAAGAGTCTGGATCTGGCAAAAACGGAGTTGATGATTTTACTTCATTTTCAAATAATGTTTCACCCGTGTCTCAACGTAACTCTCTCTGTTACCTCCATTGCACTCTTTGAAAAAGTTATATGGCATCTGCTATTGTGTCGTCAGTGAAAAATTCCTCTGACCCCAAAATTGCGAATTAGTGCTAGACTGCTTGGATCATATTTTCCTTCATTTTCAAATATAAAGACTGCAGAAAAGTTAAAATAATTGCGAGGTACTTATATGTTTGGAGAACAGTCACTGAAAAAAAGGAACTTTGTAATTATTTGGGGCCTGGTGTCCCTCCTTGGCCCGCATTTTGTAGGGGCCTGAATAGCAAGTTTTAATGCCGAATAAAACACACGGCAAAATCTTGTCCGTTGACTCAAACGGATGAATATGAGCAGGCAACATTTCTCGCGGAGATCATCTTGTCGACCGAAAAATGTTGGAAAGAAAAAATTAAGATCAGTTCTTCAACCACTATTGGATGAAGTCATCGACCAAAATGCTGATCTTATCAAATTTAAAAAATGATATCTCATGCGATAGGTCTATTTGAGCTATTTCCAAAAATGCAATTTTCGTTTTGTTATCTCATTCCGTTAATATTAACCACACTTGAAAAATTAATTAATAATGAAAAATTAATGAAAAATTAATAAGATTTGCCTTAATATGATGTCATCAAAAACGCGAGAGCGAAACTTTTTTCTGAAAGTTCATGGTCTAATCTATTGATTCCAGCTATAAGAAAAAATGTCAGTATGTTTGTCAGTTTGTTAGGTTATATGCCCTGTCTACTACGAAAAACTATTTCCTCAAGGCAATTGTGCATACCGTATCTCATCGTATCTCTTGTCTATACTAAGCACTCCTTTTTGAACAAGTGCTCTATCAACAAACGATAAGAAATAAACACCCTCTCTCGAGAAAACGGGTCCTGCATTTTCTTTTCATATGATTTTTGTTTTAACTTGTTAATGATCATGAACAAAAACTCCGCTAGTTCAAAAACGTGTCTCGTTCTCTATTCGTTAAGGTTGCAATAACATACCCAGAAACAACCCAGAAACTTTTTTAATCAACACTACTCTAAAAAGTACTGACTAAAGTGCTCATTTAATCAGGGAAATACAGTCTTAGATTTCTTGAGGATGGTACATGGCATTTTTTATTTGTTGTATTGTTTCAATATGGAAATTGATCGCAATGGACAATATGCACTTTCAAATAGGTATAAAGTGAGACCAGCAGAAAACTTCCATCCTTTTTCAGAAAAATAAATTGACACTTTAGTTACAACATATGCCAAAGTAACTCCATCTTCTTGACAGCTTTACTCTATGAAATTATAATTTGTATAAAATTATTATTTGCTTATCAACATTACATAAATGATCAAAAATGATATCCAGTAATCAGTGTTTGTTTAAAGCTCCTTGCTTTAATGATAGATAATGCATGCATACATGTCAAAAATAATACTAGATTATGCGAATACCATGTTATAAACTATATAAACTACAAAATATCAACAAGATACTGTTTAAAATTCTAAAAGTGAACATGATGTATTTTAATCTTAAATTGCACAATTTAAGTTGAATATATTTGTTTGTCATATGGTTTCTTGAATGAAATTATATCTTTTGCATTTATCAGTTTATATAGCATTCTTTCATAATCCTTTGTGAATGAAAATCTTCTGGTGACTTTAAATATCTTTGTGACGTTTCTCTCACAATATACTTTGAAATTATGCCATCTAGTTTTAATGCTGTTATTTTGAAAATATAAAGAATCTGTATATCTGCACCCATATATCCAGTTCTTTAAAAGTAGCTATGATATCTCACTAATCAATGACTTCTTCTGTGATCTTTGTTATAAAATCTTTAATTTTCCACTTTTTTAAAGTAGGCTTCCCAACAAATACTAACAACTCCATTAATGTTTGTGCTATGTTATTTGTAAGTTCAAGAATGTCTTTATTTCTATAGAACAGTTCTTCCGATCTCATAACATTAACAGATCCCAGTATTTTTTCATTTAACCTCAGAACAGATTTGTCCTTACCAGCTTGCATTACTACCTATAAATCTTTGAATCCTCTAGATGAAATGCTGCAAACTTTCAATGATGGTAGTAAACAGCAGATTAAAACTGCAGCTGAATAAATAATTTTATTTTACAGAATTGGCACATACGTTAATACAACTCACTAGGCCTAACTAAAACTTGCGAGCTTCCTTAATTTCCTCCCAATCTTTGTCGCGAAATATTTCTTCAAAACGGTAGATGAAGAAACATTTGTTGTCCCCCTGGTCAGTTAAACAATAGCAATTCCACGCACTTCTACGTAATACCAACATGCACCAGCCATTGGTTGATTATATGTTCTACGTCAGAGGACAGACTTGTCACGAGAGGACAGACTTGCCACGACACAAACGTGTTCATTAAATCTTCGATGGACCTGGGAAAAATCAAAGAGCCATTTTGCATCTTGACCCCAACACGGCAGTTTACATCAACAAATGAAAACGCTATTTTCTCAGGATTTCTTTCCCCAACAGCTTTCACCGCTTTAAAAAAACTTTGGTTTTTCTGGGTTAAATCAACACTGGTGGAGAAATCGACTTTCTTTCTGTTTGAATAAACTAGGCATCTGTTTTTCCATGATTTAAATCGAACGATCACCTGTACTTTGCTTCCACTTGTCTTCCCAATCCGATGAGCTCGCTCAATTGAGTCTTGAGGAAGAAATACTCCCAGATCTTCTGTAAAATATTGAAAAACCCATTGCTCCACAGTACATCTTTTATCAGCAGTTCTCGCCCTGGCTGATAAAAGAGGTACACAAGAATTGACTACGTTTGTCAAACAATCATCCCAGAGTTGCTTAGATATTCCACCCATAACCGCATTGGAAATTTTCCGTTGCCAATAGGTGTTGATGTAGCATCTTATGGTTGGCTAGCATTTTTATCATTTGATTGCAAATCAGAAACATCAACTGTGTATAAAGCAAGACTACATAGCCCCGTTGACAAGATCTCAATAATAAAGGATAAGCTGCAATCTAGAGAGGTGCACTATGCAGATGGAATTCTGTTCTTATAATCGAAAAAAGGTCCAATAAAGGTAGCAGAATTTGAGCAGCATGTCATTGAGCAGCATGTTAAATGGGAAGAACAAGAATTTCTTAGTGGAACTAGCTAGAATCTTTAGGCTGGATTCAACTGGTACCATGGCCGCTATCAAGAAGCGAATAGAGTTTCACCTTCAGAAAGTTGGAAAAAAATATCACGAGAGAAAAGTTTCGAGAGAAGATATTGCATTCCTGGATACGGAAGTGCAGCCGCTGTTTTCTTCAATGGCATGTGTAGATAGCACTTTAATTTACAGCGCAGATGCAATTCAAAAGGCTGTGTATTCGTTGACATTGGATTTAAGATCTGAAAGTCTTAAATTGGCCAAGAAATTTTCGGTATTGAAATGCTTGTAGCTTCTATACTATATTTGTTTCGGTTTCAGTCTAGGAATACTCGCCTTTAGTGATGTTACGACTAGGCAGTGACAGTCACTTTGTCCTGTTTAGAAAATTGAAGTCAATTGAAAGCATTTTGGTCGGTTGGTAAAAAAAAATCTATGGAAGAGCTCTGTATTCGCTCTTCATGTGATTTCACGTGAGCAGTCACACGTTTTTTGTTATCATGCAAATTTGCCCTCAGGTTCAACAGCAGGTACTTTTGGAGATGATGCGTTTTTTGTTTTGCAAACAAAGGATAACTGGGCACCTTTCAAAGTGTTTTACGACCTGAATTATCTTTGTAAAGACTTACTAATTTTTTGAGAGACCTCTGGCAAATTTCAGAAAACAATTGAGAACACAGGTGATAGCTTGTTTTGTGTTTTGAGTGAGATAGTTGTAGTTTTTTGTAGTAGACGACTGCCATTGTTGCTTCGGCATGCTTGCGACGTTTAGGCTTAATGTAAACAAGCTCAAAGTTTTAATAAGCAAATTATGATAAGGGATTGTCAGGCAAGCGGAGCGAGCCAAGCTGTTGTAAGGGGAGTAGGGAGAAGCATGAGCATTAGCGAATGGAGCGCACGAAGTGCGCCAACCACAGGCGAGCACACCAAGCTAACCCATTGTATGTGGGGTTGAATGAGGCATAAGCGTCATCGACTAAGTTTTTTTCACTTGCCCCGGCTAGTTTAGAAAATGTTGTGGGAACATGTTGCGAGCGTTTGAATAGTCTGCACTGAACACCACTGAACATCGCTTTGTAAATGTTCAGTGTTGTTCAGTAAAATGTTGCAAGCGTTTGAACAGGGCTTTATTTCAAGAGAGCTTTGAGATGAATTTCCTTCTCTAGGTTGTTGCCATTCTGATACTTGATTGTTCTTATTTCTTTGTCTTTGTAGCTGAGACGAGCTGTCTGCCTCATGTTCAAGTTCCTGTCTTCTTCTGACGGAAAATGCTTCATTGTGATAAAGTTTGTCAAATTCGGCTGACTGGTTGTTCCTTCGATTTCTACTTTTCTGCTCTTCCCTCACACCGTCTTTTTGTTGTCTTACAAGATCTGTGTCATAATCGTACAAAACGCTGAAATAATATCTTGTGGTGATTTGATTTGAAAGAAAAGTCCTTGCCTTTGCTGTTTCTCTTGGGATTTGCCATTGGCTAGGTTTGATCCTATGAATGGAAGAAGTGCTTTGCTCTCTAATTTTCTTATTTAACTTCTCTGGGTTTTCTGCAAATTCTTGGGGATATTGGATGTGTCTTGGATGTGTCTTGGATGTTGTCATATGCCCGTATTTATGCCTTTGGTATGGCCTGCAGCTTCATTTCATGTTAAAACTTGTGTCACAGGGGATGGCTCCACAATTTCAGTGCGACTATATCCTGGCTTACTCATCCATTGGGAATTTTTTATGTCCATATTTGATTTTTTTGTATCTTCTCTTTTCACTTTATCATTTTCCATTCGTAGAAATCTGTTTTCATCTTGCAAGGATTTGTTTTCTCTTTCAAGTGCACTGATTCTTTGGAAGAGCATTTCTACGCCAGCATACTTATCCTCAGCTTTTTTGTTGTTTTTTGAAATCTTTCTTCTCTTTATTTTGATTGAAAACAATTTCATTAATCCCATTCTCTATTGTTCGTATATGCCTGAGAATATCTCCGTCGCTCAAGGTTTCCATTGCTTCACATGTTTTCCCAAAATCTAAAAATTTTGCTCTATGAACTTTTTCTTTGTTTGAATTTTCTAAAACTGCAGGCTCATTTCTTCCAAATATTTCCGGGTTAGATAATTTGAATCCGCTTTCTTCAGAATATTTACTTTCATTTCCATCATGATCCTCGTTCTCCTCATTTTTTTCTCTTTCTTCTTTATGTTGGATATCATGCAGCAGTGCAACTTCGATCAAATCAGCTTGACATTTTTGCAGCTTCTCTGTGTCCGAAGATTCTTGTACAAATTCCTCCTTCTTTCCCGTATTTTTCTCCAAAATTCGCAAGGACTCATTCCCATTATATTATGTTTCCATAATTTTTTCTGTGAGCAACATATAATCCATACATGTTACTGTTACTCACTAGTTTGTTCATTTGTTTGTTTCTTTGGTTTTGTTCATTCCCTTTCCTCGCTTGTTCATTCAGTCCCTCTCAGCATTAAATTCAATCCTGGAAGAGTACTGTTGTGACTTCCATAGCGGTGCTTCCAGCGTTAGTACCTAATTGCCAGGTAGTCTGTAAAGTTTCTTGCCGAGCTGACAATCGTAATAATGCGCCAGTGTTCGGACCTGGTTGAAGCTACTGAACAGCAAAAACAGAAGCAAAAACAACTTTCATACCTCATTGTCATAACTGAACAACAAAAATGAAAGCATTCAGACCTCTTGGAAAGTACTGAACAACAAGAACAAAAACAACTACAACAACAACAACATAAAAAGAAAGCATTCGGACGTAAGTAAGTAAGTAAGTAAGTAAGTAAGTACGAATATTTATACTGGATAGCCACTTCTGCTATGATAGCTGCTATCAATGTGGGTCCAGTTGGTATAAACCCTTACCCCCAGAAATTCTGGGTACTCATTTACCGACCTCGGGAGGTTGGACAGCTGAGTTGGCTTACGGCTTGTAGTTCGTGGTTCCGACCATATGTGGATTTGAACCAGTGAAGGCATCGCCACTAAAGGATCAAATCCAGCACCTTAACCAATAAGCTACACCACCGATACAGCGCACCTTCGTTCAGCCCCGAAAACCCAGTTTCACATCATTTGGTTGGAAAACTAGAAAGATCTTTCAAAGGCATGCCAACGATCATTGATCCAATCATCTCTAAAGCGAGAATAAGTCCTGCCGCACAAAATGCAGAGCTGTTAGCTACAAGTAAAGGAGAGCTACATTCAAGATATCATGATATTGCATGGTTATGTTAAGATACCAAGCCTCGCCCCTGGCCATACAGTTTGCCATTCCTAACTGGATGGGGTATAATTGTTTGATAACCAACAGTACTGATTCACACCACCAAATCGCCTACTTGCCTGCAATCGACAAGTCACCATCAAAACTAGAAGCCGTTGCTGAACTTCTTCAACAAAGCAAAGCAAAAGCAGAAGCACTTGGCCTATCAGAATCCGATGTTTTTGCGGGCCAGGCACATACGCCAAGGCAGTGGAAGTGCTCATGATGCCGCAATAAGAAGATCTCAAGAATTTTATTGTTTTGCAAATGGGAGCCTTCCATACATCTTGTACGTTGTTAGCAGTGACAGGAAAAAAAATTTGCTGATCCAGGACTATGTGATATCATTGTGGAGGCCAATTTACTTGGTAGGAATTCCTTATCTCTTCCTCTGTAATTACCTTACTTAATGTAATTGGTTCCTTGAAGACTCAAGCGATCGCATTTTTGGATGACCTACCCTGTATAAAGGCAGCTTTTGTTCAGTTACATGTCCCATCGTATGAAATATCACATCCCTACTCACCATAGGATTTTATACACTACTGCAGTCCAGTTACGAAGGAACTTACACCATTTTATTGTTTTCAGGTGAAGGTTCAGTAGAGAAGATGTTGCAAGGAAAGCACTACAACAAATGTATGCAGGCTTTGAAGTATGTTTTTCATGCTTTGACACATCTGAAACTCCAGAGCTTCAAAAGTTGGCTGGTACAGCAAAATTCTACCGACATGCCTCAATCACTTTTCGAGTCAAAAGAGATGCAAACAGCTATGCACAATCTAAATGGCAAAAACCTTGCTGACCTAATGAGTCAACAGAGTGAAGTCTTTGAAAAACTCAGCGAGTATGAAGAGCACTTAGAGAAGAACAATGGGTCCGGGCCAATGTCTGGATTTTGGCAGTTGTTTCTGAATATGATGTACATTCTGTTTGCATTCATTCGATCAATACGAATGGGAAACTGGAAGCTACACCTGGAGTCAACACAGATGATGTTACCCTGGATGTTTGCATATGATCGTCCAAACTATGCGAGATACTTAAATTTCTATTGGTCTGAGATGAAAGCTCTCTCAGAAAGCCATCCTGCAATTCATACAGAGTTTGAGTAAGTGAAATTAAATTTTCCCCAAGGCTATGAAATTGGCTGCGGAAAACACCTTTCATGGCGATTATTTGGAGAAGTCTCAGTCTTGGGTCTTTATTTTCAGGAATCTAAACTTCTTGTACGCCGTCCACTCTGTGTCTTCAACACGGTTGCATCTGCACGGTTGCACCAATGCATCAAACAAACGATCAACAGAGAGAAAAAATGCAGAGGTGGTATTAGTGGGTACAGTATATCATCTGGTACAGTGCGCGGATACTGACAAGCCAGTGCACAGCTAAAGCCCTGAGGAAGATAGAAGATATGCTTAACATTTTAACATTGACCATGAGCTACCAGTCACAAAAGGTGTCAGGGAAAAAGAATGATTTTTGATGAAGAAAACGTTTCAGCAGCAACAGATGTCATTTCGACATGGGGAAATCCGTTTAACAAAAGTTCAAGTTTGATCAATATGGCCTCTGGCTTAGAAGCTCCAGTTGATGTTCAAAAGGACCTCCTTGAAGCTCAAGAACGTGGAGAGTCTCCTTTGCGTGAATTCGTGGAAAAAAGCATAAGAACAAACGAAAAATCTTTCCACCAACCAATCAAGAGATGTAAGCTCAAGACTTTTGCCACAATGAAAGAAAAAAAGTTTGCAAAGTGAAGGAGAAGGCCATTACGATAGGAGCGGAAAGGGCAATATTTGCTAAGCTCCTGATTCTACGAGAAAAAAGAGATACGGTGAGCATAAAATAACTCATGTCCTACTCTCTTGGCCCAATACCTTGGTCACTAGCTTCACCGGATAGTGGATTAGTGAAAACAGTAAAGTCTAAGCTTGTCTTGTCTTTAAGTGAATATCAAGAGGATATGCTACAACTATCTACTTTGTGACAGATCAGTACCTTGATCACTCAGTAAAAGGGATGGAAAGGAAGAAACACGGGAGCAGTGGAATGCTTCGTATAAAGCTTGCAAGACATGAACAAAAGACACCTAAACAATTTAAAAAGTATTTGGCTGACCCAAGGAAACAAAATAGAGCTGGTACATTGACATGGATATCGGATCAGAAAAGTCGAGGAGGATTTTGGATGCCAAGCAAATCTATAATAATATAGGTACATCGATTTCACAGGCGTTTCCAGCTCTGCATGCTTTCACCGTGCAATAATTATACAAGTGCCTTTTACGCAGTTGGAAAGATAACAGCGTACAAGATCCTCAAAAAGATTGAGCATTATCAGTACGCTTTTGGTATGATTGGTGAGGATTTCGAGTTTGATATGGAATTATTTGAAGTTATTTCTGCGCTTTATGGTCTCAAATCGGTGGCCAATGTCAATGAAGCAAGAGATGTAAAGTTTTTGTTCAAAAAAGGGAAGCATGCCAGAAATGCAGCAACTACCACAAACAAGAGACAAACTATTACAACACTGCAAACACGTATCACTCATTACAGCCATAATAAAACAAGCTTTGGAGCCGAATGTAGAGTATCCATCACCTCAAGGACATGGATAGTTACTTACTGCAAGTGGCGACTTAGAAATTGAGTGGATGACTCAAAAGCCTGCCCCTGACTCGATTCTTGAGATGGTGTCATGTGGCTGTAAGAAGTCAAAGTGTCATTTGGAGAGCTGCAATTGTTTTTCTCATGGAATAAAATGCACTGATATGTACAACTGCAGCCAGTGCCAAAACGAATTTGACAATGACGACGGGGTTAGCAACAGTGATCTCAGCGAAGATGAAGACTTGGACATGGCAGACAATCCAGAGGATTCAGATTAAAAGTTTCCGTTTTTTCAGCACTTTCGTGGGTCTGTGATGGGAGATTTTTGATGAGAGGAAGGCTTGGGGCTCTCACGTTTTAGTGTAGGCTTGCCCTTTTTAGCCCCCATGTTCTGGCTTCAATCAAAATCATCTTTGCCCCCGAGTGCCAATTAGTTTCACTACGCCACTGGGGGTGAACACCTTAGATTCATTTTCATTTTTCATTTTCTTTTTATCATTATTTTAACACTTAAACCCTTTCAGCTACTGGATGAACTTACAATTTTGAAATAATGTAAGAAGTACTAGATTAAATTCAAATACAGAACGATGACAAGAAATAATAAATATAAGAAATTCAATTTAAAACTAACGCGCTGCTCTACCAAGGGTTGGTGTTAGGAGTTTGTTGGTTCAAAAGGTGTTATCTGAAATCTGATTTGAAAAGAGTGATGGAATGTTTCTCTCGAATATCATTACGGCTGTTATTTCAATTTTTAGTACCAGAGTAATAGAAACATCTTTTCGAATATTCTAGCTTAACTTTGGGGATTTGCAGATCTCTATGACCCTTTGTATTATATTCTGTTATTTGAGATCTTTTTGTGAATTTTTCGCATCAATTTGGAAGGCAGAGATTGTTCAATATTTTAAATGTCATGACCCCTTGGCAATGGGGGCTCCATGACTTGACATCGAGCCAATTACATCCCCACCCATCCTTATATTTGGCATTTTCTATTTTCTTTCTTGCCCAAGTCTGCAGTCGTTGTAGCCTAATTAATTTGGTATTGGTATCTTAAACAATTATCAGATGAAGGTAATTTCCAGGAAAGCTCTATGTATATAGCTCTCCTCTCTGCGTGTATAGGTTTGAAAATTTTCTGGGGGGAAGCTGCCTCTGCCGCCCTCCCTCTGCATACTGCCCTGGGCAAAATGTCCCTCTCCGTCGAAGCCCAAATGAAACCCATGTGGTCAGCCACCCAAGCTGACATGTTGCTTTAGCCTTGTGTTCATGTAAATCCTTCCCATTTCAAAATGTCGATCACTCTCCTGGAGCATGGAGCAACACTGCCAGCTAACAACTTGATGGAAATGCCTCTCAATATAATTCAGCATGTCCAACATGTAAATTTGTGATTATTAAGGTCTAAAGAATGTTTTATACAAAATTAAATTGCCCGCAAACTTTGCAGGTGTTCACAACTGTAGCGACCTGACTAGTTAGAGATAAAAATTTATGTTTGTGATTGTGATTGCGATGGGGTCACTTGTGTTCTGTGGCAGAATTGTTTTGGAATCGAAATCACTGACGTAAATGCCTTTCTGTACCCAAGCAATCCTGGCTGAGATAACATCAAATGCTGGTTAATCCAGAAATTAAGCAGGGTTAATGTTTGAGATATAATTGCCTTTTTGCATAGCTGCCAATATACTCTATCTACTTGCCAAGTCGGATCCAAGCTGCATGCACAGCTACATACCGGTGAGACCTGGGGGCCCATTAGAACTGTCACCAATCAGTCTCGTGCAGCTTGTTTTGACGAATAGCGCAAATGCACAGAGAGTTTTATTAGACTACACCATAATGCATATAGTTGTGCAGTAAGAAGCCTATCCAATCATTATTCGATGGAGCTCATAGCAATAGCATAATTTCTCCCTCCCTCCCTGTTCCCCTCTATTGTTTTTTGAGTTATTTCATCTTTATTTTCGCAGTTTAACCATCCGGTGAAAGCCTGCTGGTGTGCTGGCGGGAATTGTTTCGGAATCAGAATCACCAATACTAGGGGTCTTCACTCGCTTCGCTCGTTCGCCCCAGCCCGTCAAGTAAAAAAAGCTTAATCTGGTTGGCGCGCTTCGCGCGCTGCATTCGCTCCCGCTCATGCCCATACATACATACATACATACATACATACATACATACATGCATACATACATACATACATACATACATACATACATACATACATACATGAGCCGGGTTTGGTCGCTTCGCTCCCTCCCCGGAGCCCGTCAAGTAAACAAAGCTTAATCTGATTGGCGCGCTTCGCACGCTGCATTCACTGCCGCTCATGCCCATACATACATACATACATATATACATACTACATACATACCCTACAATACATACCCTACAATATATACCCTACAATACATACCCTACAATACATACCCTACAATACATACCCTACTATACATACCCTACTATACATACCCTACTATACATACCCTACCATACATACCCTACTATACATACCCTACTATGCATACCCTACTATAAATACCCTACTATACATACCTTACTATACATACTACGACGTAACATTTCTAAAGAAAGTAAAGGTGGGAGGTCAAATCTTCCCCCCTAGCAAGCTACAGCCCCGCACCCACGCTGCTCCCTGAAAGCCGTTTCCGAAAGTTGATAATTTCAGTGTGAAGTTTGAAAAAAAATAGTTACTTTCAAAAACCTAACCCATCCTGAAAATTTTAAACTCAATCTGTAATAAAAAATATATCAAACTGTAGCCAAGGAAACAGCGAACACGTTGCAAATAGTCTCATCTCCTAACTAAATAATACTGAATTTTTAGAGACCATTTAATGGAAGTTGTTTGAATGAAATTTCGGAGCCGTGCAAAAAGCAAAACCTCTGAACACACTTTAGCAAGTAAAAATAGTATTTACCGTGGCAAATAGTGACCCAGTTGAACTGAAAAAACACCAACATGAAGGTAATATGTTGGGGAACAATTATCGAAAGTGTCTGGGTAAAAAATAATCAATTGTGGCAGGCTAAAATTGAATTTTTGCAAATGCAAAAACAACGCGTGTTGCGTGAAAAATTGCTCCTTCCCGAGTGAAAAGCAACTTTGTTGGAAATCGTAAAAAAACAACAAAAAAACAAAAAAAACAACACATTATTTTAGTTGTGTTATCAGACAACACTTGTCAAAAATTTAAATGGGGAAAATCGTGCAAATAGGGCCGGAAAAATTCAAAACTTTGACCATGGCCTAAACGTTGTTAGCATGCCGAAGCAACAATGGCGGTCGCCTACTACAACAAAACCCACAACTCTTTCATTCAAAAAACAAAACAAAGCTATCACCTGTGTTCTCTATTGTTTCCTGCAACTCTCCGGGGGTTTTTGAAACAATTAACAGCTCATTACAAAGAAAATTCAGCTGGTAAAACACTTTGAAAGGCGTCCACCTCACTTTTTGTGTACAAAACAAAAACACGCGTCTTCTCCAAAAGTACCTGCTGTTCAACCCGAGGGCAAATTTGCATGATAACGAAAAATGCGTCACTGTTCACGTGAAGTTGCGAAAGAGCCAATCAAATTGCAGGAAAAGGCGAAACGGATCACGTGAAGAGCGAATACTCTTTTCGAAAATGGAGTCGGGGACGCGAATTTGGAAGTTTCGCCAGCGTAAACCGTCGTTTTTTCGTGATAGCACAATTAGTGGAGTAATTAATGGAATAACTCAAAAATTCTTTTAAAATAGGCTTCCAAAAATAGATAACTTTTGCCTACTCCAGAAACGGAGCCTTTCCATGCAAGTGTCAACCTTTTGTGACCCCATTGAAAAAAGCCTTATTGATCACCGATTCGCTGTTTCGTCCCATTGTTTTTGGGCGTTCGACCTATTGTTTCGGCTCGAATCTATTGTTTTGGCCAGAGTTTCGCCACCGTCACGTGACATCGCAGAATAGTAATATTAGACCATCCTGCAGCGGCGGACACGTTAAGCAATCCGTTCTAATTAAAGTTGATTAAGTTGCGATAAGTAAGATCACTGTTCGTCGGACACGCAAAGCAATGGAACTTTATTTGAAATAATTTAAATGCTCCATTCCCCGACCACATGGTCCATGGAAGCCGTGAGTTCCAATTTTGATTCCAAGGTTGTTCCAGGTCCATGTTTTCTCTGATGATTTAACTTGAAACCATTCAAATCTTCAAAGTTGTATCCATTCCCCCATAGCATGGTCCATGGAATCTCCGATCCCGAGTTCCATTCCAAGGTTGTTCTGGGTCCATGTTTTCTCCCATGATTTAATTTGAAATGATTCTGATCCTCATATTTCCATCCTTTTCCCCACGGAAGCCCCGAGGTCTGATTCCATCCCAAGGTTGTTCCAGGTCCATTTTTTCCACGATGCAAATGTTCGTGCACTTCTGAGCGTGCCAGAAATGTCTCGATTTAAACCGAACAGAGAGAAGCATTGCGATCGAATAGTATAGTATATCATAATTGGATCCATTTAATTCGAAATTTCGATTGGAGAATGTACAATATTAAAAATACAACTCAAATTCGTAAAAACATATTTACGACTACAGGAATCCATGCAAGCAATACAAAAGGGCATTATGAAAATTTTAGAGGGGCACCAAAGTGAAATGCTTCTGAACACGCATTCGAAAATTCGTGATATAAAAGGGTTTTAAATACAGCAGATCATGAAAGTTCTCAATCAATTCACTCACATGTGACATGCCAAATCGACGACTTTCGTGTTTTGAATTGCAGGTCAGTGAATCCATGTGAAGTTGGATTTGCCATGCTTCTCCGCACGCCCTGGTTCAATGCAATATGGAAATAGCTGTTATCGAGTCTGGCGAGTTAGAATTTAAGATCCAAATCTGCAAAAATCGAATTAGAATTTTAGTATTGATCAATCAGAGCTGTTTCAAACAAATCAGAGTGAATTTATAGAGAATATGAGTGAAATTTTGAAAATTTATTGCACGGCTGGGATGAGTTCTAAAAGCGAGTTGTTGATCACGGCATCTGAGGTGAATAAATCAGTACAACGGAGGGGAAAATATAGAAAAAATTTAGCCACTTACCCGTGGAGTTCTTTGGGAAACAGTTCTGCATGGCAAGTTTCATGTAAAATTCCAGTTGATTGCAAGGAAGGGCAGAATAGCTGTTAGACAACTGCATGTGCTTTGAATGTCTTTGTTTCAGTGAAATCACAAAATTGTCGTTTCTGAAATTCGTTCTTTAGATGGTTGCATCCAGACCTGTAATTATAAAAGCAGAAATTGACAATTCACGGTTTTAGCATTCGATTTAGCATTGAAAAGCTTTGTAAAGCAAAAAATTATTCAGAATTTTAGATCGCCTAGAAAGTTCTGTAAACAACGGATCATAATAAATCGAAAACAAAATAAGAAGGACACAGAGGAGTTTAGTAGAGGCAAATGGAAACAACTTAGCAACTTACCAGTTAAATCCCGAGAAGCTTTTGGTTGGAAAACTCGAGTAAAACGGCAGCAAAAATAAAACGCAGCCACAGAACGAAATAATTTCATTCGGTTTGTCCCGTCCCAAATTCGAAAATGGAGATCCACTGCATGCTCGCTCAAGGAAGGAAGGAACTTCCTCGTCAATCAAAGGCCAGAATAACAATAGACGCGACTGGATTAGTGTCAAACGCAACAGGGATTGATTGTTTCGAAAACGGTAAACAACGCACGATCGATCTTTCCAGAAGCATGACATTATCCAGACGCAATAATTGTCAGGGGGTGGCACGGCACAACACGTTTTGTTCGACTCAATGCTTTAGTACGCGAGGAAGCTCGGGACAACTCCCCCTCGCATGGAAAACAAAAGCCTCGGCACTGCAGTATCTGACAAAGTGCACAAAGCAAACTTCAAACGAAAACAAAGGGCGGAGGGATTTTCAGGGCAGAAAAAGTGAAATATCTGAAAAACGAAAAGGAAATTGGCAAAAAGAAATAATTTCTAAGCTTCTCCACTGGAAGGGCAACGAATCGAAGCATTTTCGAAAAAGAACAGGAAAAGCAGGAAAATGCTAGAGGGTCAACAACACCCGTGCCGGGTGGCCTTTGAGCGGACGTTTCCGTGCCGCTACCGTTTTAGTATATAGAGATAAATCCCATTCTCTACTCAAGCAATCGATTGGCAGGCTATTGGCCTACCAGCCATTGGCCGGTAGGCTAATGGCTGGTAGGCCAAGATAACATTAATCTTAAGATAACATTAATTGAGAACAAACTCAGAATGCTCATGCAGCTAGAAATTCTTAAATTTTAATGCCAAATTTTAATAAGAAAACGATCAGCCTGAAAATTGAAACTGGTTGATGGTGCGAGTCTTGGTCATCACTTTCCTATTAGAATTTATGAATACCATTCACTTCCTTTCTGATTTAAGCTGGAAACTGAGTAGTTGCATGGGCATTTATCCGAGGAGATACGAAATGAAAATCTTTTCAATTTTAACACCAAATCTTGGTTTTAGTATGATCGAAGTTTTTTACTGAATTCTATTTTCATACTCACAGTTTTAACTATAACATGCTTTTGTTGAATATGGGGGCATTTGCCCCTATATCTCCGAAATGGCCCCTCCCCCCCAAAAAAAACATCGAAATTCGGATTCTGCGCCCCAAAATTGACCATAATCATTTGGTCTCATAAATTACCTCCTCTGGTGGTACTACCCCCTTCAGCTACCGGACTATATAAAAACTTTCCGTCAGCTCAAAGAAACGAAAGAAGCAAGGTGGATTAACAAAGTCAATTGTAACTGCAATGGAAAGACCGAAAAAATGTAGCCAGATATCAATGAAAAAATTGAAAAACTGCATATTGTTGCAAGAGCAACAGGATTTCAATACAGGATGCAAAGATGTCTGAGTTTTAAAAAGATGTAGCAAATCAATACTATAAGCTCTAATACATTTCATGAAAAAAGATTCGCAAGCTTCACAATTTTTTCCTACAATCCTGGCCAGAAATGCTGAAACGCTGCTAATATTTTCATTCCGTTCTGCAAAATTTTCTCCCCTCCACCCGATATAATGTTGTTCTTTGTTCACTGTGCCTATTTTTCAGCGGGTAATCTCTATACGCGACTATGCTACGTGCCTTACAAGCAACAATCAACATTGTTTTTGGGGGGAGGGGGTGGAGAGTTACCTGACAAGCATTTGTTGTTTGTGCTCTAAGAGGCCACGTATTGTGTTTCACTTAGTAATATTTTCAACCGTTCCAAGTCTTTTTGGCAAGGATTGTCTCTTACTACTGAATTGAAAATTTTTGTTTTTATTTGCAGTTACATAAGTTATATCACCAAATAACAAGCGTGGATTACACTTGTTGATAACAGATGTATTATGAATGATCATATTTAAAAAATGACGTCATTTTTTACCACACCCTGCTTTTCAAGGTCATTTCCCTGTGCATGGCCAAACCCAACACTGCATGTTTTGTTTGCATGAAATTCTGCAGTAATATGATGGAGAATGGAGTTTATAAGCTTAGTATTATCATTTTCATGAAATATATTCCAACTGTCTAACAAGTGGGCTTAAGCAGGAAGTTGCATGTCCGGGAGAATAGACACAAAGCAATGACGACAGTATGCGGCAAGAGAAAGTTGATGCCATTCCAGCACTCAATGCAATGTAAATATCCACACGTTGCTAACTGATTTGACTTTACTGGCAGGGATAATAATTTCTTTAGTATCGATGCCTCTATAACACGACTGGACGTATAGATAAGATGGCTTGCAATAATAATGATGAAATTATGAGTAACGAGGAAGATTTTGAGCCAGAACAGTTAGCTGTCAAAATGAAAAGACAGGCGTACTTAGTAACTTGGAGCAGAGCAAATACAACTGAATACGATAAGAAAAGACTTGCAGAGGCAGTGACATCTGCATTTGCAGAAGTGACGTCATCTTTAATTAGGCATTGGTGCTGTTGTGTAGAAGAGCATGAAGATGGCACGCCACATTATCATATGGCAATTTTATTAGACAGGCCAAGACGTTGGAGCCGTGTAAGACAGCATATTCAGCAAACCCATGGCATTGCTGTAAACTTCTCTGGGCATGGCGGGTACTATACTGCATACAACTATGTGAAGAGGAAGACAGGCATGTGCTTTACAGTGATTCTCACCCTGATATAGTTGTGAAGCCAAAGACCTATGCAGCAACTAATGTGAAGGTGACCAAAAAATGGAAAAAAAGGAAAACGCATGGGGAAACTAGAGGTTGCTGAAATTATTGTGCAAAATAACATTCACGATAGAATTCACCTTCTACAACAAGCTAATGCACTGAGAAAAGAAGGAAAAACCGCCTTGTACAGGTTTTGTATTGAAAAATCAACAAAGACCATTGTAGAATTTATTGCAACTGTGTGGGATGCTGAAACAGCAGAACAGACCTTGCAGAGACAGAATATGCTGAGAATGGACATTCTAACCAATGCCCTCGATAAGCCCTGCATTTGTGATAGGCAGTGGCTAAAGTGTGCTACGGAAGTGTTGGAGCGCAATGGCATTGATGTCGCAGGTTTTTCTAAGGCAGTAAAGGACCTTCTGCAGAAAGGTAGGGGCAAAGGGCGGAACATTTTGCTAACTGGTCCGGCAAATTGCGGGAAGACATTTTTGCTAAGCCCTCTCGTAAAGGTGTTTGACGCATTTTGTAACCCAGCTGCAGGAACATTTGCATAGGTCGGGGTGGAGCAAAAAGAAGTTATATTCCTGAACGACTTCCGCTGGGAAAGAAACATTATATCTTGGGCAGATATGCTCCTGCTACTGGAAGGACAATTGGTTCACTTTCCTGCTCCAAAGACGCACTATTCGCAAGACATCTGCTTAATGAAAGATACCCCCGTTTTCTGCACAAGCAAAGCACCCCTGATATATTTAAAGAATGGAACAATTGATGAGAGGGAAACAGAAATGATGGATGTCAGGTGGAAGCATTTTGCATTACGTCATCAACTTCAGGTGGATGAATGCAAAGAGGTTCCTTGCTGTGCAAATTGTTTTGCGATGCTCATCGCATAATACGTCAACTATGTGTTGTGGTCGAAGCTCTGTTCACGCTATCTACAGTTAGTTGGTGGGATGAGACGTCAAAAATGCATGAAAAACAAATTCCGTTGCACCCCTCGTGGAACTAAATAATTTTTACACCAAATTATAGATAAAAACTCACTCTTTCATATTCAACTGCCCCCCAAGCTGGGTGGTTGCACAAACGCGAGAAATACTCTTCCAAAGTTCAAGCTATTTGACCATGAAGCCATTTTGAAACCGCCATTTTTAATTGCCTTAGCCTCGTTGCGAACGAGTTGGCATAAAATCCAGAACCGCCTAAGTATACGAAATGGTATGGAAATTCTTGGTCCTTAGAATACTACTTACAACCATGTGCTCAAAACAAACATGGATTTCAACGAGAATGGTGGATGTCAGGAATATTTTTCAAACTGTAACGATATGAAATTGTTTTATAACCTGTAAAAGTGGAATGATTCAACTCACCAACAAGAATGGTAAGTTTTGGATTATATTTTCTTACATACATATAAGTATTTTTCGGCTTCAAATTATGAAAAATAGTTCAAACATTTAATCATTGTAATTGAAACCATCATCAGCAAGAGATTCCTCAGTCTCTTGGTACTCCTCTTCTGTATCACTTTCACTCTCGTTTGCATTGGTACAGTTACAACAATGACACAAACTTGTACATTTTAACTCGGCTCTTTTGCAAGCACATCGTCTTGTTGTGCATCCAGACTGGCATCCACAATTCACGTTTTCCAATATTCCTTCTGGTGCTGGTGGAATTGTCATCCAAACGATTCCAACTTGACCATCAACAACAGACCATCCATATTCGTTGATATCCGGAGCTTCTATGACCTGTTCAAGTGCTCTTTTCCATATGCATGCCTGGTATGATGTACGTTTTAAGTGCTGTCTTAGTACATTTTTGGTGCATGGCATTGTATTCTCTGCAAACTGGCCAAGACGAAAAATACAGTAGCGTGCCATATTAACCTTGTCTACATTTACTTGACCATAGATGTGGCATGTGAATTTTCAATCATATTGAATTCCTCTTCAGAAACACAGTATGAGGATCCAATTGAACCAAAAACAGCCAAGCAATCAGGACATTTTTCAAGGGTTTTCAAAGGTTTCAATTTTCCTTTCCCATGGAAAGCACTTGTGCTATCACACCCTGTATAAGTAAAAGGAAAACATGTACTATTACTTCTCTTGCAGCAACAAATTATTTATTATAAAACTGAAAGAAAACATCAAGCACTGTGCCTTGTTGGCCCTTATTCTGCCCTAACTCTGCCCTAACTCTGCACAGGAAAATTAAGACCAGCTAGGTCAATAATAACAACATCTCACCAGTAAAAGCATGAAAACTAATCAATGCAGAACAAAGTGCAGGGCCAAGACTGTTGTATATGCTGTCAATATCAAGAATTCTTCTTTTGTTTCCAACTCCAGTTTGAAAGTAGAGTGATGCATGAATTTTTGGCTTGTGACCAAGCAATAAAATAAACACATCTGTGTCTGGGCTACCAGACACAGATGTGTTTAACAATTTTTTCAACAATTTTGTTGTGAGTGATCGCTGAATTTTGTGCATGAAGTAACAAGCGAGTATCTGCCTCCTCGTGATCACTGAATAGCTCCAAACATTCCTCAATTTGTATTTCACCTCGTATGTTTGCATATATCTGGTGGCAATGCTTTCCATGGGTAACAAAAACACTAAGATTTTTTAATTTTTCATGCAGATTGTTGATTTGCTTCAAATTTTGGAAGAAGAATTCAATGAGGGATTCTTTATTCTTTCCATTTGAGAGAAACTTCTTGAACTGTCTTGGTACTTTCTGATTAGGTCCCATGATTTTTATTACAGTTGCTCCTCCAGCTGCTCTCTTGTTTCTTTCAAGATTTTCGATACTAATATCTGGGTATGTGTCAACAACAAAGTCAACCCGTGAAGAATTGCATGCAGCTGCTAAGGAGATGATTGTTTGAAATAAACTGTCTGCAAAAGATCCAAATGTTTCAGGCACATTTTTCATGGTCTGAATGATGGCCATTCGATCAATCATCAAAGCATTTCCAGGTGGAAAGTTATCTACAACTGGATTTTCAGCGCGTTCTTCAAGAATGTTTAACAATTTTGATTTTGGGGTTTTAATCATCTGACCATTGACAGTTGCGAATGGGGATGGGTACTTCCTGAGGCTGTACGTCATAAGATTTTCCATATCAATATCCCTTGTATTTGCAATCGCCAATAATCTTGGTACAAATTTTATATCACTCTTGAGTTCAACTACTTGGCCTTTACTTGTCAGAACTTTACTGACAGTGTTGATGGTTGAAAAGGTTTTCAACTTAGCAGCTTTGATTGGAGCAAAGAGGTCTGGAGACTCTGTAAGCAATTGATCATTGATGAAGGCTTTGCATTTCGTTTCTCCAATCTCTTTTGCTGTTAACATATCTTTACAAATAGCTGGTGTTGCAACCACACCACTTGCGATATTTAGCATGCTTTCTTCTTGGATTCCAAAAGGATTGGTCATACATGAAATGATTTCCAGCACACTATTTACTTCATTTTCGTGATATTTTGCTTGCGTTTTATCCAAGTCTTTTCGTGATCTGCAAGAAAACAAGGAGTTCATTTGTAAAATAAAATAATCCCTTGATAAAATAAGGACTACAGAATTAAACTAGAGGTTCTAAAGATGCCTTTACCTTCCATCAGAAGCTAGTCCAGCCATGGCGAGACACTGTCGTTTCATTGCTCCTCTTTCTCCTTGAGCCATTATCCACCTGTGCACAGCAGCTCTGTTGAGGGTGAATCCAACCAACCCACCTCTGACTTTAGAATCTCTGTTGTGTGTTTGTTGTGTGTTGTGTTGACCTGGTCACATGCAACTGATGAGAATCCATACATTTGCTGTCTTTGACAAGTCCAGTTTGTAATTATTCCAGATAATGCTCCTAAGCAAAGATAGTTCGTTATGCAACTACAGTATACAGTAACAAATTTTTAATAACAAGACTTTTCATGAATGGTGGGTTTAAATCATTCTGGGTTTCATATACTTCCAGAGCAAGATATAGTAATTCTTTATATGAAATTGTATCTCACCTGGATTTGTTTGCTCTATGCATGACATTTCTAGCCAATATGCTGTCCCATATCTTGAGTAATGGACTCGATCAGTCACAAAGAACCATGGTAACATTGATCTCACTGCTGAAAGATGTAGGTCCCAATCATTGCTCCTTGTTGCACGCAGAAACAGCAAGAGTATTTGCACAATTTCAATGTATGTCATCCAAAGTGCAAATGTTGGGTATTTTGAAGCCTGAGAATCGGCAAATATGAACAAATCTTTCCACAATTTTCCAAAATCATCAGAGTCTACCAATAAACAGTATTTTGCTGTTGGAAACTCTGCAGCAAGTTTTTCTGAGGAGGAAATAGTGTCGTGTTAAATTTGGTAAAATGTAGAAAATACAAAATAAAAAAATTCAAGTCTTTAAAAATAATTGCTTGTATACCGATCAAAGCTACAACTTTTTCTTTATGGTCATTCGGCAGTGATTCAAGATAACGCTGGAACAAAAGTCTCAGCAATGCTTCATAAACAACCTTGTGGGATCTGACACTCCTGTTGTAATGTTTCCCAGGTAGTATGCCATTAATTGAACCAGCAGCAACAATTTCTGATTCAATGAGAATATCCTACAAATGAATAACCATATTTTACATAATTTGGAACCTACTGGATATACAGTATAACCCTGATAACTTTTATCGTTTTTCCAGGGACCGATAAAAATGGTTTAAATTAAAGATCGTTTGAGTTAACAAGGCTCTCAAAAGTATTAAGGAACATTCAAATTGAATGCAAAACGGTTCAAATTAACGATAGTTTGAGTTATATAGTAACTTTAACTAATAACTCTTTATTGTAGATATTTCATATACAACTTATAAAAACAACTCACTTTTAATCCAGCATCTTTGAAGAACTTTGATATAGCACCACAAAATGACATAACCATGTGGAAATGGCCAAGTCTGACCACAAATCTGCTAAGGTACCTTTCTTCTTTCCAACGAATTTGCTGCACTTTCGAGTATATTGCTTCATCGAATACCAAGCACACATACTTCAACTCAAGCTTGTCAGCAATAGCTTCACTCCGCTTTAAAATTTCATTAACTGTAGAGAATTCGGTTGGTGATGCATCTATTACAGGAAGATAACCAACTTTGGATTGGGGAGGAAGCGTTTTTTTATCATCCTCTAATCTAGTATTAAATCCTGTCCAGTTTGGTAGTGCAAGTTCTGGGATATTGCTCTGCAATTTGCAAAGAGTGAAAGCTAGATCCTGCTTCTTTGCCTTCAATTGACCATGGGTATGGCTTTTTTCTTCGAGTTCCAAGCTGATGTTTTCAGCTGCATTGAAAAACTTAACAGTCTTTCTCTTACCCAGAAAGTATGGCTCAATATCAACTGGTGGTGCTTGTAAAGATCTTGACTTTGGCAGGCTTTTTCGTTCACAGTATGAACTTTCACTTGGCACTGGTTGCATTCGTTGGATAATAATTCTACCAGTGATATGTGTAGTCCCCTTTCCAGATATTGTTTCTTCACTAAAATCATCATTATCCCATGCAAGTACTGTTTCAACATTCCTTTGAAAACCAGGTGGAAGGATGCTATTCGAGGAAATATTCAATTGTGCAAGGGCTGTTTCGTGACTTAGAACAAAAGAATGGGAAGTACAGTGACCCAGGTTATTTGCTAAGGAAATGACCGATGCAGAACCTGTCATCTGCCGAAGTGCCATTCCAAAAGCAATTTTTTTTGGGGGTAGGTTTCTTGCCACCAGATGCAGCAAATACCAAATCCTGGGCTATTGACATTATTTTGGTACTTTGTTTCTTCTTGATTGGTACATAGTTGCTCAATACAGCTTCTTCAGAGAAACCACATATCCAAGACAACATATTAAACAGTTCAGAGGGTACTACTTTCTTGGCATTATCAAACATAATGTCTGATGCAAGAGGCGGCCATGGAAGATTAAGCTTTGGACTATCCTTAAGCTTTTTACGAATAATCAATGCAGCATTGTACAATGTTTGTAGCTCATTGACAAAAAAACCAGTTGTGCTTGCTGCTCCATTTCCTCTGTCAGCATTATCAACATTAGCATCACTGTCATCACTGTCATCAGTCATTTCAGTTTCCCTCATGGTCATGTTTTCTTCAAGTAAATCCCCAGCAGCCAAATCTTCAACATAAACCATTTCACTCATATTTCTCACTTTTGGTGTGAAGAAGACTAGTTGGGGGAACTTCTTTTGCAATCGTTTTTTCAGTTTGGAAGCTCTGTAATTTGATGCATCTTCTCCTTCTGTATCCTTCACAATGACAATAAAGTTTTTAAGCAATTCCTTCATGTATTTCACTTGTTTATTTTTCAATAGGTCATGCTCGATAACTTTTTGAAAGAAAATATCATATGACAGTTGGTATTTGGGCATAGACTCGGGATTATCATTGTCTTTTCTTGTCAGAAATTTTGTGTAGTTAGTGTAACAAATTTTATGATAGCGAACTTCAATGGCTACACAGTCTCTGCCTCTTATTTCTACAAGAATTTTCTCATCATTCTTCTGCTCTGCAGCATCCCTCAAAAGACCTGCATTCACTGTCTCACATGTGACCAAGGGCTGTCTGACTCTTTTTGCATCACGCTGAAAAGAAAAAAATAATGGTATTTACATCTATTATGTTATACGTTACAAGGAATGAAAAATTCATATTTCAGTTCTTCAGATTCCATTACAATACACACTTAGTCTTTCCTTAAAACAAAATAGCTTACCTTGTTCTTCATAAACCAGGGAGTAGTTCTTCGGCAAATAATGCATCTTTCTGGAAGAACATGCTTACTTCTCTGTTGAGGTACTGCCTTATTTGATTCACCAGATGCTGGTGATAGTAGTGAAAGACGAGTAAGTTTTCTTGCCTTTGTCTCGACTTCCTTCTCGGTTTGTGTTGAGCAACAGCTTTCCTGTTCTTGGGTTTTCTGTTTGTTGTGTTGCCGTCTGATCTTCTCTTCGTCACAAAACTTTTTGTAACACTTTGCATGATGAAACCATTTCAAATCAAAGTTGTTTTGGTGTTCCTCGATATAACTATTTACACATTCATCACTGAACAAATTAAATGATTGTCTCGCTATTTCACCTTGTTGACACTGAAGTTCAGCCCATTTCGATCTGCATGTAATAAACTTTTTTATTCTTTTAGGAGATACTTTTGAGAGCGACTCAACAACACCATCAAAATGCATAAAACATGAAGAAATTTCACTTTTCGTAATATCTTCATTCGTTTCTCCATCTTCGTTGTCAGCCATATTTTTTGTTTTGATAACCTGTTGCTTGGTGATCCTGTTGCTGGTATTCTATGGACCAAGAATTTCCATACCATTTCGTATACTTAGGCGGTTCTGGATTTTATGCCAACGCGTTCGCAACGAGGCTAAGGCAATTAAAAATGGCGGTTTCAAAATGGCTTCATGGTCAAATAACTTGAGCTTTGGAAGAGCATTTCTCGCGTTTGTGCAACCACCCAGCTTGGGGGGCAGTTGAATATGAAAGAGTAAGTTTTTATCTATAATTTGGTGTAAAAATTATTTAGTTCCACGAGGGGTGCAATGAAAGTAAAAGATAGAGTTTCACAGCCCACGGCCTAAGTGGCCGCTGTGAAACATTTTTTGTAATGTTGTGTTTCCTATAATTTTCAATTAACGTACTCAGATATTTACATATAACACAACATTTTCAATCGCTATAAATCACACATGTTGTCTATTTTTGTCTGCTCGCATTAAAACTTCACTTATGAGGGTTTTTTGCACGGTCGCCAGTAAATAATAAAGAATAGAAATGAAGATATCAAATTTCATTTAGAAATGACTGGCCACCGTATACGTTTTACATGAATAATGGGAGATAAATGAAAAATACTTCTTAAAGACATGCCATAAAAACAACAGATGCATAAAGATGAGAATCTTACCTCAAAAGATGTAATATATTTCTCAATTGTACTGCTAAATATCCGCTTTGTAAATGGCCGCCGTCGTGGTAACTGTGGATATCGTTGTTTCTCTTATTTATCATGTCATAGGAAATTTCTAGAACTGAGAAATTAGGCCTTCATGAGCACGACATTGCTTTTTGCTAATGGTTTATACACAATGGTCAGTACGTAAACGTAAACTCCGATGAGATTTCAAATCCAAGCAGTTCATGAAATACCCTGCAATAATGCGCAGAGAGCATAGCAGAATACACTTGACGAAGAGAATTACAATTAGGTCAAAAATGTCACATCGCAAAACATAAACTTGAAACGACAAAATGAGAGATAAAATAATAAATAGACAAAAGCTCTAGTATATTTTCAGTATTTTGTTTTGTCACCCTTTGTAGCAACAATTAATTTCATATGCTGAGGCATGTTATCTATTGTTCTCTGTGTAACGTCTTTGTGAAAGTTCCGTAGTGTATCCAACACTCTTCTTGAAAATTCCTCATATGATTCTCTTGTTAATTTCTTAGCCAATGCTTGGTTCTGTAATGCACGCTTAACATTATGAAAAACGTTTTCAATTGGATTGAGGTCTGATGATCTTGCTGGTATCCTCAATAACGTTGCACCAATATGGTGTAATGCATCCATGGCAAGCTTACTAGTCTGACATGGCTCATTGTCCATGATGAAGAACTTTGCCATTCTACTTTTTCTGCACTGAACACGTGCTGCAATAAATGCACGCGGAAGCTTGCTCCTAACAAAGTCTGCAAAGAACTGTCCAGTCACTTTTTCATATGGTTCGACCAAAATTACGCCTGAGTTGTACGATACAGCGACAAGAACATAAAATCTTCTGCCACCAGCGAGATTCTTTGAGCCACTTGTCGTGTATCTCAGACCTTCACTTCGCTTTCTGTAAATGCGTCCCTTTGGCTTTGAGGCTTCTTGAAATGGGTTGTATTTGTGTATAAATGATACACCATCTACGTAGAACGCCACTTCTTTTGTCCAGAAACTATCCCCGTGTTGCTTTAATGCTTGCCTAGCGAACCTTTTGCGGCTGACTTTATCTTTGACAGACAGCAAGCCCTTCTTTCTTGGCTGCAACTTACGATACCGGCATCATTAAGTATACGGACATATGTTCTGTAGCTGCCATCCGTAACATCAGTTTCATTCATTATTTCCTTTACTGTTGGATTTCAACCATCAGCACGCAATGCATGAAATGTACGTAAAAAGTACGAGACTTGTCGCTCTGACAAAATTCTTGGCCGTCCACGCTTCTTTTTCTCATTTGCTTGCTTCTTTGTTCTTTGAGTGGAATCTATTCCTTCAGTATAGCATCGATAAACAAATGAATGTGAAATTTTCAGAGTCTTTGATACTTCTCGAAAGCTTTTACCTTGTTGGGCAATCATTAAATAGGCTAGAGCTCGTGTTTTGGAACATATCTTCTTCTTAAAGGCCATTACGAAATTAGAAGTGCGTATCTCACTGGATCTTAATCTAATATTACTATTCTGCGATGTCACGTGATGACGCATTTTCCTTCCCAAAAACAATAGATTCGACCCGAAATAATAGGTCGAACGCCCAAAAACAATGGGCCGAAACGGCGAACCGTGTAATCACAAAGGCTTTTTTGTATGTGGGTATATGACAATGAAATTCACACTGAATGTTTAGTTTATTATTTTAACCAGGGTAATGGATTTTGTTTTTCGATTTTCTCCTGAAATTTTGAATTATTCCACTAATTATTCTGCTAATTGTGCTATCACGAAAAAACTACGGTTTACGGTGGCGAAACTTCCAAATTCGCGTCGCGAACTCCAAATTTGAACAAAGCGTTTGCTGTTCACGTGACGCGTTTCGCTGTTTGCTGCAAGTTGATTGGTTCTTTTTGCCCGACCCACGTGGTAGGCCTAATGTAAACAAGCCCAAAGTTTTAATCAACGAATTATGATAAGGGATTATCAGGCGAGCGTAGCGAGCTAACCCATTGCAAGTGGGGTTGAAAGGGGCATGAGCGTTAGCGAATGCAGCGCTCGAAGTGCGCCAACCACAGGCGAGCGCAGCGAGCTAACCCATTGTAAGTGGGGTTCAAAGAGGCATGAGCGTCAGCGAATGCAGCGCACGAAGTGCGCCAACCACAGGCGAGCGCAGCGAGCTAACCCGTTGTAAGTGGGGTTCAAAGAGGCATGAGCGTTAGCGAATGCAGCGCACGAAGTGCGCCAACCACAGGCGAGCGCAGCGAGCTAACCCATTGTACGTGGGGTTCAAAGAGGCATGAGCGCAAGCGAATGCAGCGCACGAAGTGCGGCAACCAAATTAAGTTTTTTTCACTTGCCCCCCTCCGGGAAGCGAGCGAACGCGAGCGCCCCCGGCTAGTATCTAATAAACCTGTGCTTTGACCCGACATTTAACAGTTGTTCTACCTGTGAACAACTAGATTCGGCACTATGTCACTGATATTGTTCTTGCTATTGTTTGCCGTTCTCTAGTGACCTCAGGCTGGACAATAGATAATTTTCACGCTATTTCTATAGCTTTTGACGCATCTCAGGGGTTTTAAACTAAAAATAGCAAAAGAAGATTCAATGGATTGCTTATTACAGATGAAATCTTGAGTTTGCCACAGCTGACACTTTCTATTCTCTAGAAAAATCAACTACTAGCGACATCCTCGATTTCATGTTATTTTACACATTCAACTTTTCACTCATAAACATAAAGTATAGCACAGCAGGCAATTGAAAGGCATCCATAAACATAAATTATCACATTTTATGAGAGCCCAGAGATGCTAAGAACATTAAAACATAAACATTATGAGAAACAGTAGGGTAAAAATGACCAAAACCCATAAAAATAGACTATTTTGGCTCAAATGACGTCATTTTCATTAAAGATACAGGTGAAATTGCAAAAATAATTTTATGTTCGTGATTCACAGGTCTAACTTCGTGAGGTTTTCAAAAAAATTACAGGCTTCAGCACGATTTGTATTCGTAGCGTGTCAAACAATCCTGGCCAGAAATGCTGGAACGCTGCTAATATTTTCATTCCGTTCTGCAAAATTTTCTCCCCTCCCCCCAATACAATGTTGTTCTTTGTTCACTGTGCCTATTTTTCAGCGGGTAATCGCTATCCACGACTATGCTACATGACTTACAAGCAACAATCAACATTGTTTTTTGGGGGGAGGGGGTGGAGAGTTACCTGACAAGCATTTGTTGTTTGTGCTCTAAGAGGCCGCGTATTGTGTTTCACTTAGTAATATTTTCAACCGTTCCAAGTCTTTTTTGCGAGGATTGGGAAGAAAGCATACAATACTACAGTTTGTTGAAAAAAGATGCAAAAAACTTAAGGAAACAAAGTAACATGTCGACAAAAAATTATACTAGGATTAAAATAATGACCATAGAAAATGTAATGCAGATGTTATTGAGAGCAAGGTAGACGCTGAAATATGGGTAGACACTCCTGGACTAAATGTTGAATGTTTCGACAAACCTGTACAAGAAACTGTAAATGAAATGTTCAACGGGGATAGAGACTTTCAAGAACTTTGTGATGGAAGAATTAAACTGAATCTCTTAATCTAGAGAACTTCGATGAATTTGAAATGCAAAATTTTCTAAAAAGACCAGCTGATGTGAATAGTGACAATGATTTAGCACACTGCTAATTCCTCTGGGTGCGAGCAATGCGGGAATTTCTAGTTCTTGCATCCAGTTAGCTAGAGAGAGCAAATGCAAGAAGTGACATGCAGAGTAAAGGCACTGAAAACACAAATGTAAACAAATACGAACTAAGAATATCTGCAGAAGATAACCACCCATTTCAGAAAAATAATGTGTCAGGTTCTCCACGTAAAAGTAGGGAGAGTATCCCAAGTGAAGCATTTCAAGAAGCTAAGAAAGTGATTCCTAATGAAAAGTTTGATTTACAAAGAGACATTTTAGTAACCTTGTGGCCAATGTCATTTCAAAAGTGGTTATTTGCTGTGGTAATGAGCTTTTTTAAACACAAGATAAGGAGTTAGTCATCCATCATCAGACATTGTTGATGCAAATATATTGATATCTAAATCTGGTGAAGAAAGTAATGTTGAGTCTGGAGACAGATTCGCCAAGGAAGAACACAATGTTTGTCAAAGTGAACAAGAGGAAAATTTCGGTAACTTGAATTTGAGTACAAGTAACGTTGGTGGAAATTGGAGCTGCAACGGGTACATTTTCTAAATATGGTGTGACGAAGGAAAGAGTGAATGCTCTTCCAAAGTGCAATTATCCAAATGATTGCTGGCACTTTTCGCCAAAAACTTGATGGAACAAAACGTAAACTGGCATTACCAACTGAATTCACAAGTGCACCTAAAAAGTGTGGGTGTGATAGATGCAGACAACTTTCTGAGAACTGGACAACTGGGCACTAAATGAAGTACTGATGAAACAAGCCAATTTTTGCTGTCTGGATTTTCAAGGGTCATTGCATGAAGAAAGAATATTCTAGGAAAGGAACCCCATTTTTCAGTTGCTCTGCTTCATGCAAAATAAAATGATGTCCGTCTAGTTTTACAGTTGCAGTAGACGACGAGAAGGACAAAAAGGCAATTTTTATTTTTGAAGGGGACGTTGTTCACACAGTGGAAGAAACAGCAGCACAACCTGTTCGTGGGAAGAGTAGGGAACAGCTGAAAGAACATTTCAAAAATAATCATAACTTTCCACCTTCTAATGAGAAAAACTTTCAGCCATACGAGCTAAACAATTTGAAGCTGGCAATAGCAATGCTTGCACAATCAATAAAGTATTTCAAAATATAAAGGAGGAAGCAGTAAAACATGAGAATACAATGACAGGAATCTATGCATCATGGGTAGAGGAACAGAAAAAATATCAAGTTGAAAACAAACACAAAGCGTTATCACTTGGCCAGGGGTTCCGGAGACTATCTATAATATATAGGAGCTGTCGTCACGTGACGTGCTCTAAACAAAGGAAAACTCGCCCTCCGCTCTCGGTGAACGCATCCTACAGTTTTCGGTCTGGCGCCGCGAAAAACTTGCCAAACTGCTCCACATATCCTTGGGAAGGTAATGAAAATTGCTTTTGGTGAATTTCTTTTTCGTTTTCGAGATATTCAGCTTTTTCTGAATCGAAAACTTTCCCAGGAAGTCTATTGTTTTTTCAAAAGAATCGGCCTGACTTGCCACAGGAAGCAAATTTCCACCTCGATTCTCGAGTGGTTTTCTCCGCAATTCTTCATAAATTCATTTCGAAAATTCCAGATAACGTTAGCCTGGAATTCGCCCATCAACTTGGTGTTTTTCGCTTTTCGATGTTCCAATTACTTCCAGAGATGTGCCCAAGTTAAACTAAACTACTGAGATCTCATCTCTAAATGTTGTTTCCAGCGAGCACTGTTCTGCCCTCGAGTCAGGATTGACGTCACTATTTGAAATTTGATATATTTTTTTATTAGGCATTCCAACATCAGAGACGGCTATCTTTAAAACACCGAGTCCGGAATCTGGAACGGGTCCATGTTGTGATTTTTCGCCAACAGCAAGCAATCTAGTATGCTGTTCTAGAATATGCTACCCCCAACATGTATAGAATTCATCCCACAGGCCGCAGTGGATGTGCCAGGAAGTAGAATGGTGTCCTTTGTTCTGAGATTGCATCTCTCTTCACTGGTATAGTTCGCGCAAAATACACGGTTCTGATGATCCAATGTGTTGCAATGTCCCATGAAAATCAGAAGAGTTGTTGGAGTGAAAAGAACATCAGAGAAACGAAAGCCAGTTGGACTTTTCAAATAAATATCACGATGCCTCTGCTGTATCCATGACTTTAGCATTTTGTTCCTCTTTGCAGCGTTAGTTTCTGTTGACTGTAATCTCTTCAAGCTTCACACAAACGACTGTCATGTATTTCTGAATATTCCATCAATCTATTAACAATTTTAGAGCTGCAACCATTTAACTGGCCGGATTCCATAGACGATATCCAATAACAAGATGCGTGTCTGTGATTCCTCTCCAAATTGAACCATCTATAAGTGGAGCAAGCAGCCCTATATATGCCCTCTCCTGGGGAATTACCCACTAAGTAGTGAAAGTCATTGACATTATCAATTAAAGATATAATTAAAGATATAATTACAACAGCTTGATTTCGTCCCAAATACATACAGTTTCTGGTACGAGTTAGGGTGGACATGCTTTACTTTTACAACAACTTAACACCATAACGAGGCCATTACGTAATTGTTCTCGCACTACCCCTTCAGTCGTGTCCCTTCGCATGCGTCGCTGTTCTAGCCACTTCGATCAGCCTGCTGTTACTCGCTAATCACGACACAGCCAGAAAATAACTGCAAAAAGCTGAACTGACAGCTATTCATCTCGGGTAACAATAGCTTGCTGTTGGCAAACAATCACAACATGGGCCAGGGAAAAATGCAATTGCAAGTTATGATTTTGTTGTAAATATCTTTCCAGATGTTAAATAATTAAATAACAATAATTCTACAGAGAGCCGATCTGAGACAATATATGTTAAAACATCGGAGAGAGAGTTCCTCTTCACCCGATCGCTTTTCCACTCGCATTGAAACCCACCCCACTTTTCTTCAAGGTCACTGTCTCACTCAGATCGAAGGCCAAAACAATAGAAATCCACCCCACTTTTCTTCAAGATCACTGTCCCACTCACATCGAAGGCCAAAACAATAGAGATCCACCCCATTTTTCTTCCAGACCACTGTCTCACTCACATCGAAGGCCAAAGCAATAGAAATCCAGCCCACTTTTGTTGAAGATCACTGTCCCACTTACATTGAAGGCCAAAACAATAGAGATCTACCCCACTTTTCTTCAAGATCACTGTCCCACTCACATCGACGGCCAAAACAATAGAAATCCACCCCACTTTAGTTGAAGATCACTGTCCCACTCACATCGAAGGCCCAAACAATAGAAATCCACCCCACTTTTGTTGAAGATCACTGTCCCACTCAGATCAAAGGCCAAAACAATAGAAACCCACTCCACCTTTGTTGAAGATCACTGTCCCACTCAGATCGAAGGCCAAAACAATAGAAACCCGCCCCACTTTTTTTCAAGATCACTGTCCCACTCAGATCGAAGGCCAAAACAATAGAAATCCACCCCACTTTTGTTGAAGATCACTGTCCCACTCACATCGAAGGCCAAAACAATAGAAATCCACCCCACTTTTGTTGAAGATCACTGTCGCACTCACATCGAAGGCCAAAACAATAGAAATCCACCCCACTTTTGTTGAAGATCACTGTCCCACTCAGATCAAAGGCCAAAACAATAGAAACCCACTCCACCTTTGTTGAAGATCACTGTCCCACTCAGATCGTAGGCCAAAACAATAGAAATCCACCCCACTTTTGTTGAAGATCACTGTCGCACTCACATCGAAGGCCAAAACAATAGAAACCCGCCCCACTTTTTTTCAAGATCACTGTCCCACTCAGATCGAAGGCCAAAACAATAGAAATCCACCCCACTTTTGTTGAAGATCACTGTCCCACTCACATCGAAGGCCAAAACAATATAAATCCACCCCACTTTTGTTGAAGATCACTGTCGCACTCACATCGAAGGCCAAAACAATAGAAATCCACCCCACTTTTGTTCAAGATCACTGTCCCACTCAGATCGAAGGCCAAAACAATAGAAATCCACCCCACTTTTGTTGAAGATCACTGTCCCACTCACATCGAAGGCCAAAACAATATAAATCCACCCCACTTTTGTTGAAGATCACTGTCGCACTCACATCGAAGGCCAAAACAATAGAAATCCACCCCACTTTTGTTGAAGATCACTGTCCCACTCACATTGAAGGCCAAAACAATAGAAATCCACCCCACTTTTGTTGAAGATCACTGTCCCACTGAGATTGAACGCCAAAACAATAGCAACCCACCCCAGTTTTCTTCAAGATCACTGTCCTACTCAGATCGAAGGCCAAAACAATAGAAATCCACCCCACTGTTCTTCAAGATCACTGTCCCACTCAGATCGAAGGCCAAAACAATAGAAACCCACCCCACTTTTCGTCAAGATCACTGTCCCAATCACATCGAAGGCCAAAACAACAGAAACCCACTCCACTTTTGTTGAAGATTACTGTCCCACTCAGATCGAAGGCCAAAACAATAGAAATCCACCCCACTTTTTTTCAAGATCACTGTCCCACTCAGATCGAAGGCCAAAACAACAGAAACCCACTCCACTATTGTTGAAGATCACTGTCCTACTCATATCGAAGGCCAAAACAATAGAAATCCACCCCACTTTTCTTCAAGATCACTGTCCCACTCACATCGAAGGCCAAAACAACAGAAGCCCCCTCCACTTTTGTTGAAGTTCACTGTCCCACTCATATCGAAGGCCAAAACAATAGAAATCCACCCCACTTTTCTTCAAGATCACTGTCCCACTCAGATCGAAAGCCAAAATAACAGAAACCCACGCCACTTTTGTTGAAGATCGCTGTTCCACTCAGATAGAAGGCCAAAACATCAGAAACCCACCCCCCTTTTGTTGCAGATCGCTGTTGCAGTCACATCGAGGGCCAACACACTAGGAACCGGCCTTCCCAGTTTTGTTACTAGGAGTCATCACTCGCTTTTGCTTGTCCGCCCCAGCCTGTCATGTAAAAAAAGCTTAATGTGGTTGGCGTGCTTTGCGCTCTGCATTTGCCCCTGCTCATTCCCATACATACAAACATACATACCTACTATACAGCCATACTATACTGACATGCTATACCTACATACTATACCTGCTATAACATGAACATCGTGTTATACCCATTATGAAATCATATTATACCTACATGCTATACCAACATACTATACCTATTATAAAACCATATTATACCTACTATACCTACAATATAAACAAACAATACCTAGTATAAAAAAACTATATCTACATACCTACATACATACATACCTACATAAATACCTACATACATACCTACATACCTACCTACATACATACCTACATACTTACATACATACCTACATATATACCTACATACATATTTACATACATACATACCTACATTCATACATACTTCCATACATACCTACATACCTACATTCATACCTACATACATACATATACATACCCTACATAAATACATACATACCCTACAATACATACTACGTTACGTAATGTGATGTAACGTTTCTAAAACACGTAAAGGTGGGAGGTCAAATCTCCCTCCTGGCAAGCGACCGCGCCAGACTCACCATGCGGCCCTGGAAAGCCCTTTCTGAATATTGATATTTTCAGTGTAAAGTTGGAGAAGAAAAGTTGCCCCAGGAAAATCAATCCATCCTCAAAAAATTAAACTCCATCCCCATTAAAAATTATATAAACACGTAGCTCAGGATACAGCGAATACTTTGCAAACAGTTTCATCTATCAAATAAGTAATACTGAATTCTCAGAGACAATTTAGTGGAATTTAATGAATTTTCGGAGCCGTGCAAAAAGCAAAACCTTTGAACACACTTTAGCAAGTAAAAATAGTATTTGACGTAGCAAATAGTAATCCAGCTGAACTCAAAAACACAAACATGAAAGTAATATGTTGGGGAACAATTATCGAAAGTTTTTGGGTAAAAAATAATCAATTGTGCCAGGCTAAAATTGAATTTTCGTAAATGCAAAAACAACGCTTGTTACATGAAAAATTGCTCCTTCCCGAGAGAAAAGCAACTTTGTTCGAAACCTGTAAAAAAGAAAAAAAAAACAAAAAAAAACATTATTTTAGTTGTGTTATCAGACAACACTTGTCAAAAATTTAAATGGTGAAAATCGTGCAAATAGGTCCGGAAAAATTCAAAATTTTGACAATGGCCTAAGCGTTGTTAGCATGCCGAAGCAACAATGGCGGTCGCCTACTATAAAACTGACAACTATTTCATTCAAAAAACAAAACAAAGCTATCACCTGTGTTCTCCATTGTTTCCTGCAACTCTCCAGGGGTCTTTCAAACAATTAAGAGCTCTTTACAAAGATAATTCAGCTGGTAAAACACTTTGAAAGGCGTCCACCTCATCTTTTTGTGTACGAAACAAAACCACGCGTCTCCTCCAAAAGTACCTGCCGCCAGCTGAGGACAAATTTGCATGATAACGAAAAACACGTCACTGTTCACGTGGGTTGTGAGAAGAGCCAATCAAATTGCAGTAAAAGGCAAAACGTGTCACGTGAAGAGCGAATACTTTGTTCGAAAATGGAGTTCGTGACGCGAATTTGGAAGTTTCGCCAGCATAAACCGTCGTTTTTTCGTGATAGCACAATTAGTGGAATAATTAATGGAATAACTCGAAAACTCTTTTAAAATAGACTTCCAAAAATAGATAACTTTTGCCTACTCCAGAAACGGAGCCTTTCCATGCAAGTCTCAACCTTGCATGACCCCATTGAAAAAAGCCTTATTGATCACCAATTCGCTGGTGAGGATTTTCCACCAACTTTGCAAAAGGGACATTGTATACATTGATGCTATAGGCTGTTTTCTAAGCAGAGTTAAATCATACAAGAAGATCTATAACTACTGTCTAGCAATGCGGCATCCCCTCTCTAAATCGCCACCTCTGTAATTTCTATCTTCCAGTCACACAACTGGTGCTGTTCGCAGCGTGTTGATTACTTTCAGGGAAGGAGAAATCATGTTGTTCGGTAATAGAAAGACGCCAAATTTGATTCTGTGCGATTTCACCAAAGTACTAGTTGGTGCAGTGCTTTTTGAGTTTAACCGAGAAACAATTGAGAACTAACTTTCTCGAACCTTTCACATCGTTTCCGGCCAAGCACCAGCAGATGTCCTTTCAAAAGGTCAGATTCATGTATGCTCTGCGCATCTTCTAAAAAACACAACTGATGTTTTGCGATCCAAATACACACAAGATAAGAGCAAGATACACTCTGGAATGCGAATTGTTGGAAGACTATTAATGGTATCCTCGTTGCAAGGATGTGTTCATTTTTTAAAGCTATAACTGACAAAATAATGAGCACTGTTAAAGTCACAGAAAGTGTCATTAAAGCTTCGAAAGAAATTGAAGACAGCATAGCAACTTTCTCTGATCTAATCATAGATGAGGAAGAATATGTTGAGAATGTACCTTTCGGGGAAGTAGAAGTTAAAAATATCAAGGACACTGACCTCCAGCCATGGATGTTGTGTTGGTCCCAATAGCAGCTATATGCATTGCAAAGTCCGAAATAAATTCATACCCGTCACTGCCAGACAACAAGAACTACATGCCAGAAATTTATGGATATTTACGTAGGGATCTTTTACGTACGGACGTACGGAACTGAGGCAAGAGATTTATGGATCTCTGGCCTCAGTTTGCTTTATGGTCAAAGATACTATTTCAAGATTTGAGTCTCTTTGGGAAGAAGAGTTACGAAGATCATTTGCAGCTGCCAGAAACAATTGGAACAAATGTTTGGGTAAAGAACAAAACAAATGCCACTGTGGAAAACGTCTGCAAATTAAAGAAAGCAGACAAATGTGCTCCAAAAATTAGTATTCCAGCTTTTGTCGAAAAAAATTGCAAAGAAGTGCGAGGGTTGCAAAGGCAATTTGCCGATGAGCTTGTGAAAGGTGACAAGGACACCATGAAGAAAGCTTCACTTTCGAAGTGAGATGTCAACAAAATACAGAGCATTGCAGAATCAATAACAGCAACAACTTCCATGTATGAATTTACTAAACAGAAAGTGGAAAAAGAAAGATTTAAAACTGATCCAAAGAGTAGGAGTAAAGGGTCATTTGTGACACCTCTAAAACAAAGATTGACTTTCGACCCAATTTCAAAATCAAAAGAGGAAAAGTGAAGACTAAAATATGGTATTGGTTCCCCTGCTTTTATCAATTTTTGGTCCCAGAACCGGAAAGAGATTGCCTTGTCATGATCATCATTGAGCACCATGCACCAAAGCTATTTTCACTGTGGGATGGCTTTGATGATGAAAAACGTCTATCATTTACCCTAGGATCCAAAGAAAATAAGGAACACGTGACACCTGCATTTGTTTTATGGTAGCATGTGACACCTGCAACAAATGCATACCAAATGCATTAATTACAATTCATTGCTTGCAAAAGAAGCATAATATTACTTACTAGCCGGGGGCGCTCGCGTTCGCTCGCTTCCCGGAGGGGGGCAAGTGAAAAAACTTAATGTGTCGGCGCACTTCGTGCGCTGCATTCGCTCAGGATCATGCCCCTCTCAAACCCACTTACAATGGGTTAGCTCGCTGCGCTCGCCTGTGGTTGGCGCACTTCGTGCGCTGCATTCGCTTACGCTCATGCCCCTTTCAACCCCACGTACAATGGGGGTAGCTTGCTGCGCTCGCCTGTCTTTCTATTATCAAGAAACATAGACTGATAGGGCGCACTTCGTGCGCTGCATTCGCTTACGCTCATGCCTCTGCCTACTCCTCTTGCAACAGTTTGGCTCGCGTCGCTCGCCTGATAACCCCTTATCATAATTCGTTTATTAAAACTTTGGGCTTGTTTACATTAGGCCTAAGCGTCGCAAGCATGCTGAAGCAACAATGGCGGTCGCCTACTACCTAAACTACAACTATCTCACTCAAAAAACAAAACAAAGCTATCACCTGTGTTCTCAATTGTTTCCTGTAATTTTCCAGAGGTCTCTCAAACAATTAGCAAGTCTTTACAAAGATAATTCAGGCTGTAAAACACTTTGAAAGGCGCCGAGTTTTCTTTTGTGTGCAAAACAAAAACACGCGTCTTCTCCAAAAGTACCTGCTGTTCAATCCGAGGGCACATTTGCATGATAACGAAAATTGTGTGACTGTTCACGTGAAGTCGCGAAAGAGCCAATCAAATTGCAGCAAAAGGCGAAACAGGTCACATGAACAGCGAATACTATGCTCGAAGATGGAGTTTGCAACCCGAATTTGGAAGTTTCGCCACCGTAAACCGTAGTTCTTTTGTGATAGCACAATTAGCAGAATAATTAGTGGAATAATTCAATAATTTGGGAGAAAATCGGAAAACAAAATCCATTACCCTGGTTAAATTAATAAACCAAGCATTCAGTGTGAATTTCATTGCCATATATCCACATACAAAAATGCCTTTGTGATTACACGGTTCGCCGTTCGGCCCATTGTTTTGAGGCGTTCGACCTATTGTTTCGGGCCGAATCTATTGTTTTTGGCAAGAAAGTGCGTCATCACGTGACCTCCGCAGAATAGTAATATTAGATGTTGGATTTCTTTAACAAGCACTACCGACCATTGATGCACTCCATCAATCATTTATGCATGGCAGGAGTGGTTTACGGTGAAAAGGATTTAGCAAATGTTATCTCAGTACTGCGCTCAAAACCGATTGCATGCATCAAAATTATTCGAAGAATGGTATTTCAAGCGGTCTCTGATGTTGTCACAACATCAGATATAGCTGTGGTTGCAGTTTATGCTAAAAAGGGTCTTGCAAATGCATATTCAAACTGCTCGCTGAACTGTTGCTTGAGTGTTCTACTTGGCACCGTGCTCAGAACATATATTGTTCATCCTGAATACAAAGAATTCAGTGCCATGCGTGAACTACATAAGATAGCCTGCCATATCAGTTCACCCAGTGTGAATAGCAAGCAACATGTTTTGGATGCAGTGGAAGACCTTTCTGAAAAGGCAGAGATGCCACTGCACACGAATACAAAGCATGACAGCATAGAATTATTTGAGAAATCGTTAGAGCATTTCTTGTGAATTTTCCAGAATCTCCTATAAGGAAGATATTCTCCACAAACGTTTTCAATCTAAAGATATGTGTCAACTACAACGACTTCAGTGGATTCAATACGAATCAATTGGTAACGAAAGTAAGAATACCTAAATGCAGCAAAACTTTGCCATTGCAAAATCTCATGTGGGACTGCGAAACCGGAAAGTGTGACTACACTGAGAGCTGCTACAGAGGCCGCAACGATTCAAATGTGTTCAAAGAGGTGTCTTTTACCGCAGAAAATCCGATCATATAAATGTTTACCACATTATAAGATCCCAAGATCCCACCCAAGTTCCAACTAAAACCAAGATTTGTCCCCCCTGCGATCTGGATATGTGTAGCACTTCTCCACAATATGATGTGGCTGAACATTCAAAGTATTCCTTGATTGCAACTATTAATTTTTATTGCCAAACATAATGTGGTCACTATGTTTCTCACTTGTTCGAAGCAGAAAGAGTATTCGTTTGTAATGATAACAAAGGTGTTTGGAAATCAGCAACTGAGGTTCTGTCGGAAAAGAAACTTCAGGAGAGTGTTTATGCTGTCTTTTACTTTAGCAAAGTGCCATATATGCAAAGCCTCATGAATACCTGTCAATGCCATGACTGTTAAATGGAGAAGACAGAGCTGCTGTTGAAGAAATGTGGTTTAGGGAAAAGGAAGAAGAGAAGGGAAGCTATGGATCTTTGTTGGGCAGGGAAATCCAACCAACAGCCCCTGGAAATATGCTTCGTGGGGATATACTGTGGTCATTCATTGACAAAGTTGCACAGGATTCGAAATATTCCTAAATCTTTAGCATCCCTATGCTGTTTGCAAGTGTGATGTGCGGTTCGCTGAACAGCCAGTACAGACATAGGGCCGAAGATGTTTCCTTGCCAAAGAAGAATAATCTTGTAATGCCAGTATTCCAAAAAGAATGCCCTGTACACTGGAGTGTAGTTCCTGCTTACCAAAAAAATACATCTAATTGTTTCATTTGATTCGTTGCACACAAGTTTGCAAATGGTGTTTGATACTGCTTTACAGGTTTTGAAGAAATGTTACAATTACAATGGAATAAAATTTTGTTACCTAGATTGGAAACTTGTTGCTCCAAATGAGATTCCCTTGCAACTTGACAATGTTAGTTGCGGAGTCTACACGTGCGTGAATGTCTACAATGCTATGAATCTCACAAGTTCCTTTCACAATCATAAAGATGTTGTTAAAATAGGATACTCGGTTCTTAGTAAAGCATTGCAAGGTCGCAATGTCCCCTTCAAAGACAATGATAAAAAAGCGGATTTTAAATGCTGGTTAATCCAAAAATTAAGCAGGGTTAATGTTCGAAAGAAATTGGCTTATTGCATGGCTGCCAATTTACTGTATCTGCTTGCCAAGTCGGATGCCAGCTGCCATACACAGCTCATCAACATACTGGTGAGACCCTGGGGCCCATTAGAACTGTCACTTATCAGTCTCGTGCGGCTTGTTTGACAAACGGCGCACATGCGCAGAGAGTATTATTAGACTACACCCTAAGGTTTATAGTTGTGCGTTAGGTAGCCTGTCCAATCATTGTTCGCTGGAGCTCATAGCAAGAGCACAATTTCTTCATGTCTTGTTCTCTCAAGTCTTACGAGAAGTTTTTGGGAAGTGCGTTACTGCTGATGCCAATATGACACCCAACTGGCCGATGTCTTCCATAGCTACCTTTCGGTTCCATATTTACAAGTTATCCCGGTGAGGTCGTTTCTTAATACTTTATAGTTGGGTATGAATTATTTACTGCACGTGCATCATGGCACTTTGATCAGCTTACTTTCGGTCCATCTACCCAACATATCTGCGTGCGATTTTTCACCTTGCCTATTATTGTGAGGGCTGTAAGCATAACCAACTTGGGTGGGCCTGTTTTTCTACCCTCCTGCTATCCATGGCCACTGGGCTGGGTTGTTTTATCGCCTTCCGCCTGGTATCTTAAAACACTGTACGCTTGTTATATGTTTCACTTAACGTCGTTCCCTATTGCATTCTCGCTCGTAGTTTGTCTCTCCCCTTGTTGCTAGCGTAATCATAGCTTACATCAAAAATCCCAGGTTGGAAGTAGGTGCTGCTTTGTCTCCAGCATCGGCGATAACATTTTGAAACCTATGTATATTTCTACTTTGCAAATCAAAAGCACGTTAGTTCAGGTTTGTTTGTGACATCTCAGCTGCGAAGTGTGTCATTGTCATGCGATTTAACTGTCAATTGTATTTCTCAAACACATGTCAATATGTCAATTCTCAAACACTAATAGGTCCCCCCACGTGCAGGTATGCCAGCAGTTCGCTGTCTCTCTGCACAGCTTTCCCAGGTCCCATTAGCAAATTTGTGGGTTCAGTAGCCTGCCATTCATTACCACATAAAAAGATTTAAGGTTGCCATTCTACTTTAGTACGAGCCATAAGCTCTGTACAGTGGCTCTGTTTTTATTTTCGGGGTTTTTCTCAAATTTCTGAACTGAAAGTGTGAAAGCGTGTAAACCCGTGCTCAACAATTTGTCGCGCTTGCCGCATGGGTTTTGGCAACCCCAGGGGTATTTCTCTCTATTTGGTTCATGTCCCTTGTTTCAAGGCTGTATTTGTTTTGGTTGCTGGCGGAAACAGAAAATGTTCACCCTAAAACCGAGCTGGTTGATGCAAAGTGTCCCACCCAATTCCAAACAGTGACCAGGCCTGGCATTAGTATTGTGCTTGGTATAGTTTTGAACTTTGACCAGCAATTGTCTTTTTGCATTAAAACTAGCATAATCTGCAATTCAACATGATTTCGGCGTTGTTTGTTGGTGGCGCTGTTTCCGTTTCAAGTATTGGATCAATTCTGATAAGTGTGCCTTTCATTCTAATATCCACAGTTCACCATGTAACACCCATGCCCACATTTGATTTACGTTGCATACGTCGCCACCCTTCATAAACATACGGGTGGCTGGCGGCAAGGTCTTTTGGCTTTTGCTGTTCTGCACACAGCCAACTTTTTTCAGACACGAACCCGTTTGTGTGTTCGTCTGTGTCATTGCAGTGAGACTTTTTAGAAACATCGGGAAACGATATTTGGCTTGCCTTATCTGCTGTTTATTAACTTTTATTCGTGGCCTCGTGGCCAGAATCGAGAAGGCCCCAAAACCGCAAATTGTTTTTACTTCGATAAAAGGCGCGGGAGTTGCTTTCTTGTCGTGAGTCGTGAGGACAATTAGCTCAAATTGAATTCCTGTAAGTGGAAAGGACAAGCTGTGCGAAAGTATAGTGGGGCCCCAAAACCCTCGTATCATTTGCACCTTCATACACTTATTGTTTTTAGCAAATCTGGGATATTGAACGTAATCCCTGTCCAGAAAATCCTGTCCTCATATTTCCAATTGTTGCTGATTATGTCCATTTAATTTAGTTTTTCTTTTAATCTGGGGTTTTTTGACATTTCTTCCTCTGCTCTTCGTATTTGTTTGTTTGTTTTGTTTTCATGGGCAAGTCACATCAACAAAGATTTGAATTTTATCTTTGATTTCGAGCCGAGCGTACACTTTCTTTTGATTAAGAATAATTTGCTGCAATCTATCTTTGCTGACATTCCAAAATCCAGCTATGAAACGTAAATGTTAATAACCAATGTCACATACAAATAAATATCAAATACAGATGACAACATTTGACCACACCAAACATCGGTATCTGGGCTTCCAAGCGCGCTGGGCAACCCCACTCCATATTTTGTTGGGGCATTTATTTCGGGGCATGTTGTTTTAATTGTGTGCCTGGATGCTTTAGTCCTTATTGCTGCTGCGTATCGGAACGAAGTGAAGCGGCTGCGCAGCAAAATATAATCGAGTCCTTCTCGAGAAAAAATCTTGGATGTATGTGAAGATGTTTGTGTGTTTGTCGGATTCTAGCCTGGGCGTGGCCTTAAATCCTCCTCCGTTTAGCCGCATGCTGGTTTTTATTATCAATTCATCAATGGCGGTGATCTTTGCTGCAGTGCAGCGAGACGTTTAAGAAACATTGAGAAAACGATATTTGGTTGGCGGCTTATATGCTGGTTATTAATTTTTATTCGTGGCCAGAATCGAGAAGGCCCAAAAAAGGCCACTTTTATTTCGACAAGAGCACAGGAGTTGCTTTTTGTCGTGGGGATAAGTTTATAAAAATGAACGCCTGCAAGCAGAAGACAAAAGCTGTGCGGAAGTACAGTAGGCCTTAAAAAACTATTGTATTATCATTTACACCATCATTATGTTTTATTGTTTTTTTGAAAGTAATCTCGGTCCAGAAAATCCTGACTTCAGATTTCAAATTGTTGATGTGCATTTAATTTAGTTTTCTTTTAATTTGGGGTTTTCTACATTTATTTCTCTGTTTTTGGTATTGTTTTGTGTTCATTGTGAAGTCATATCAACAAAGATTTGAATTTTATCCTTGATCTTCAAACTGAGCGTACACCTTCTCTTGATAAAGAATAATTTGCTGAAATCTATTATTGCTGAAATTCCAAAATCCAGCTATGAAACGTAAATGTCAATAAGAAATACAAATGTATAAGAAATATCATATTTCTTATTGATACATCAATAAGAAATACAAATGTATTTCTTATTGATGTATCAGATGTCAAATACAAATGACAGCATTCAATCATATCAGATATAGAGGCTTCCAAGCACGCTAAACACCCCCCTCTCCATATTTTTTGAAGCACTCATTTCAAAACATATCGTTTTAATCAAATGCTAGATGCTTTAATCCTGATTACATCACAGCAGCACTCATTTTAACAACGTTAACAGCTAGTTATTGGTTTTACGTCACAGCAGCACTCATTTTCACAGCATCAACAGCCACTTCAAAGTTTCATGTAGGGGCCGCAACAACCATGGCCTCTATTAACTTGCCACTTTAATTCAAGCCTTAAGCCGTTTGTCGAACAGTGCCAATGCCAACAAAGTTTATATTAAACCGCTATGCCAGCTGATTGAAGCTCCGTATGGGGCTTTTCATAAGCGGCCCGCTGAATGGATTAACACTGGCATTCACTAGTATTACCAGCTCCTTTTCCGCGTTACTTTCAGTCTTTAATTGCCTTTGGGGCTTGTTGAAGGTACTGACCAACCAATTGCATGGCACATAATATTCCTAATCAAGCGTTTGGGCCTCGTTGAAGGCACTGAACAACAAAATACATGGTAAACAATATTACTAATTAAGTTTTCGGACCTCGTTGAAGGCACTGAACAATAACAAAATGCATGGTAAATAATATTACTAATTAAATGTTCGGACCTCGTTGAAGGTCCTGAGCAACAACAACAACAACAGCAACCACAAAATGCAAAGCGTTCGGACCACATTGATGGTACTGAACAACAAAATGTCAAGCGTTCGGACCACATTGATGGTACTGAACAACAAAGTGTAAAGGGTTCGGACCACATTGATGGTACTGAACCACAAAATGTAAAGCGTTTGGACCACATTGATGGTTCTGAACAACAAAATGTAAAGCGTTCGAACCACATTGATGGTTCTGAACAAAAACAAACTACCACCGTAGAACATGCCATTCTTTCGGGCTTGTATGGCCTTATGCCTGCAGTCCTTTTGGCTTTTGGTTTCCTTATGAGGTTGCCGGCGGCTGCCAGGTGGTGTCGTCTGTGAGGGGCCTCCATTATTATTTATTATTATTTGGTTATAATTTGTTTAGCCTTACCATTTGTTCCTGACCTGCCATTTTTCTAGGTGTTATCATTTGGAGGGGAGAGAAATTGTTGAACCCCCTCCCCCATATTGAATTTCTGTTATACTAGTTAGATATTAGAAAGATACTTTAGATATAAGATATAGAAAAGAAAGAAAAAAGTTTACGTTTGTGATTTCGATGGGGTCACATGCGTTCTGTGGCGGAATGGTTTTCGGAATCGGAATCACCGACCGTCAATGCCTTTCTCTACTCAAGCAATCCGGGCCGGTAGGCTAACCACCCAATTTCTTGAGATAACATTAAATGCTGGTTAATCCAAAAATTAAGCAGGGTTAATGTTCGAAAGAAATTGGCTTATTGCATGGCTGCCAATTTACTGTATCTGCTTGCCAAGTCGGATGCAAGCTGCCATACACAGCTCATCAACATACTGGTGAGACCCTGGGGCCCATTAGAACTGTCACTTATCAGTCTCGTGCGGCTTGCTTGACAAACGGCGCACATGCGCAGAGAGTATTATTAGACTACACCCTAAGGTTTATAGTTGTGCGTTAGGTAGCCTGTCCAATCATTGTTCGCTGGAGCTCATAGCAAGAGCGTGTGTGTTTTTAAATGATAGAAGGTAAATAAAATGTAAAAATGATAACATTTGTAAATAAGAAAAAATGTACAGGGTAGTCGCAGCAATGCAGGACAATAGGCAACAATACACATCAGCGATATAGAGGTGGTGGCGATGTCTAGTAAGTGTCATTATCATCATAATCATCATCAGTCCCGTGATGGAGATAGTAAATGTAAGGGACGCAAGTAGTGGTAGAATACGGCAAAGATAAATATTTCAGTTATGATAACCATCAGAAATGATTGAATACAAATGGGGTGTAGAAGAAAACCGAGTAAGGTCAAAGAGAGATTCGGTTGATTTGAAGATCAGTATGGTAAAGAAAAGAGTTGTGTGTGCGAATCGTCAGCTATCAACCTGGATCAGCGTTTCGGGGGTTTAATGACAGTACGCTTTTATGATCACAGGCCCCCCAGCACCCCGAAGGGCACCATCGCACAAGATAATGAATGCAGAAGTTAGAGACAATGGGAAAAACTGAAGATTTGCCGTAGGGTGTAGTCTAAAGATACATGTAATCGATATTAATTAAGGTAAAAAAACGATAAAATGTTGTAAAGTCAACGGATTTTCAAGAAAATGTAATGATTATTGACGAGGACGTTTATTGCCTCGTCCGGTAGGTTTTCGATAAGCTAAATTAGTAGAGTAAAGATCATGTGAATAATCACGGGCTAAGTTGTTCAAAAAATCACAAGTATGTTTATCATACATGCTAGTTATAGAATCATTGCGAGAGTCCACTAATAATTTTGTGTTAGCAGCCACTTCATCGTGGTGAGCAGAAAGGAGCTCCAATACAGATCGTTGAAATGTTTTAGTAATAGTGTTGAGTCTCGATTTAGAGTCCGAGGAGAAAGTTTTATAGTCACGCAAGTGAAGAGCAGGCTGAGTATAATCTGGAAAAATGGTGCCAGATTGTGAGAGGTGTCTGAAGTGATTGGCCATGCCTTGGTGCTTGAGAATTGTGACTTTGTGTTTGGCAAGGTCTTTGATGAGATTTTTCTGGGCAGGTGTGAGGTTTCTTTCCGTCGGTGTAGTTGATTCTAATTGCTCGCCTTGCAGTAGAGCATCAATATCATCATGTACTTCATGCTCTTGTTCGTCAGGAGTACGAAATCGAGTTTGTGAGGCGAAAATATCATCCTGAGATGAACGCTCAGTATCACAGATGTCAGAGACTGAAATACGCATATGTATATGTATAAGTATATGTGACTGTTAAAGTCGAGTGTTTGTGTAACAGTAATAAAGGCAGATAAAAGCAGAGACAGGATATAAATACATGATAGAATGTGGACTTACGTTCACGAGATCTTTTTGCTCTGTTTGAAGAGGAAGGAGAAGCCATGCTGATTGTAGTTGGTGTGAAGTTGAAGCTGTAGAAAAGGTCAGGTCTGTCCAAGTAGAAGTTGTTGTGAGAATGAGCAAGGAACAAGGTGCGCAATTTGTATTTGAAAACTTCGAGCAAGCAAGAAAACGTGTCAGAAGGTGCATCAGTAACTTGATGAGCAGTCAACTATGTCATTGCGAATAGTGTAAATCTGTAAAGCTTGTATGTGTGTGGTGGTGATAACGTATAGCATAGTAGGTATGTGGACTTGTGCCAAGGCTAAAAAAGCTATGGAATTAAGAAGCGATTTCGGGGAGTGTTTAGCCCGAGATGTATCGAAGTAAATGCCAATTAGGTATACTCAGCCTCGAATAGAGATGTGAGATGTAGGTAGGCGCCAATGACGTATTGTACCCAAAGTCAAACAAAGCGATCACAAAAGGATCTTGCTTTCTCCTAGTGAGTCAAATGTGTGTTTTTAAACGATATAAGGTAAATAAAAGGTAAAAATGATAACATTTGTAAATAAGAAAAAATGTACAGGGTAGTCGCAGCAATGCAGGACAATAGGCAACAATACACATCAGCGATATAGAGGTGGTGGCGATGTCTAGTAAGTGTCATTATCATCATAATCATCATCAGTCCCGTGATGGAGATAGCAAATGTAAGGGATGCAAGTAGTGGTAGAATACGGCAAAGATAAATGTTTCAGTTATGATAACCATCAGAAATGATTGAATACAAATGGGGTGTAGAAGAAAACCGAGTAAGGTCAAAGAGATATTGGGTTGATTTGAAGATCAGTATGGTAAAGAAAAGAGTTGTGTGTGCGAATCGTCAGCTATCAACCTGGATCAGCGTTTCGGGGGTTTAATGACAGTACGCTTTTATGATCACAGGCCCCCCAGCACCCCGAAGGGCACCATCGCACAAGATAATGAATGCAGAAGTTAGAGACAATGGGAAAAACTGAAGATTTGCCGTAGGGTATAGTCTAAAGATACATGTAATCGATATTAATTAAGGTAAAAAAACGATAAAATGTTGTAAAGTCAACGGATTTTCAAGAAAATGTAATGATTATTGACGAGGACGTTTATTGCCTCGTCCGGTAGGTTTTCGATAAGCTAAATTAGTAGAGTAAAGATCATGTGAATAATCACGGGCTAAGTTGTTCAAAAAATCACAAGTATGTTTATCATACATGCTAGTTATAGAATCATTGCGAGAGTCCACTAATAATTTTGTGTTAGCGGCCACTTCATCGTGGTGAGCAGAAAGGAGCTCCAATACAGATCGTTGAAATGTTTTAGTAATAGTGTTGAGTCTCGATTTAGAGTCCGAGGAGAAAGTTTTATAGTCACGCAAGTGAAGAGCAGGCTGAGTATAATCTGGAAAAATGGTGCCAGATTGTGAGAGGTGTCTGAAGTGATTGGCCATGCCTTGGTGCTTGAGAATTGTGACTTTGTGTTTGGCAAGGTCTTTGATGAGATTTTTCTGGGCAGGTGTGAGGTTTCTTTCCGTCGGTGTAGTTGATTCTAATTGCTCGCCTTGCAGTAGAGCATCAATATCGTCATGTACTTCATGCTGTTGTTCGTCAGGAGTACGAAATCGAGTTTGTGAGGCGAAAATATCATCCTGAGATGAACGCTCAGTATCACAGATGTCAGAGACTGAAATACGCATATGTCAGGCTTGCCAGAATTAATCAATGGGATGTTTCCAAAATAATCATGTGATTAATCTGGCTCTTGTCCATCCAAAACAGATGTTTGCACCCACTACATTTAGGGAAAGATGATTAATCATGGTCAATTTTCCAAAGGAGGCGTGATTGTGTCGGTGTTCTGTTGCGAGGTGAGATGTGTTTACGGCAAGAACTGCAAAATGGCGGCAGCGTCCAGGTTTAAAAAACGTAAATTGAAAGTTTTTGACGATGACATAGTAGTTGTTAGCGCAAGAACTAACAAGACGGTAGCAAAATTTTCGCCGAGAACTGTTCTTTTTTCTGGGAAAAAGTATGCAAAAGAGAACATTGATAGTATAACAGATGGTGACGTTGTTGGAGGCCTAGGCCTGGCTAATGTTAGCAATGAAGGACATGAAGTAGTGAATCTTGAAGTGCCTGGTCTGTCAGCAAGGTACTTCTAGTTAAAGCATCCAGATAATTTTGAGCAAGATTATTTATTGCTAAACAGTGTTTTTCACTAAGTTTATAGCCTGTAAACCAATTATTTGTTTCTAACAAATAATTGGTTTACAGGCTTGTTTAGTTGCTTCTCACTCTTGCTAAATAGGTACTGTGTAAAAGGTTTCGTAAAATCTGTTTTGCAATTCTGTTTCATTTCGTTGTTTAGGAAGACTGCTTATCAAGTTCAACAGGAAAATACACATGAACAATGGACACAAAAGCGAGATGAGCTATTAACAGCTGCTATTGGAAATTCAGGCATGCCAAATGACCAAAGATGTGTAATTTGTGAACAGAGGATGGCATGCATTAGATGCCTTGATTGTGGCCCGCATCAATATTTTTGTAAAGACTGTGGAATAAACTTACATGAATTCAGAAATCATTTTCATTTTTTAGAGCATTGGCTAGTAGGGACCGCATCTATTTTATGCCTTTTTCAAGTTGTTTCTATGTTTCATCGTCATTTCTATTGGTTATTAAAACATCTCATGCTGTCTCCCTGTAACTTTAGTTATTTTACTACATATGTAAATCTAATTACCATTAATTTTAGAATGAACAAGAATTCAGTCCCTTCATGGAACAACCAATTCCACTATTGAAGTTTTCACCAGCTATTCAGCATGGAACATCATGCACAAGATCTGTTCGCTCTGTGACAGTTGTTGATTATCATGGTAGGAGAAACTCCAATCTTACTTTTATACACATGTTTATAAGAATACTTAGATTCTTAGAGATGTTAACAATATCCTTTGTATAATAGTCAATAATTTATTGTTGTTCATACCAGCTGATTAAATAAACAATATTTGAATAAAGTAAATTGAAAATGTAATCAGTCTCAAAATTTTAGATAATGCTAGTCAAGATGGTGATTCGCTTTTTTCCTATCTTCCATGCTGTCATCGTCATTTATGATATGGTCTAACTTGATGGTAATTTTACAACCAACTCATGGTCCCCACTTCACAGTTCTAAACATCTACACATAATATATACAATTTGAAACTATTTTTTTTCATTACAGGTAGGCAACATCTCGCTAATATTGAGCTTTGTTCATGTCAGAGTGATGTTACATTTTTTGTTCAGCATAGACTATGGCCAGCATCACCGAATAAACCTGAGCTTGGCTTTATGTTTACGTTTCTTGATATGATTGAGAACCTATTGCTAGAAAATCAGATTTCTTTGAAAGGATTTTGTGATGGTATCAAGGAAACCCTACCAAGGCTGATCAAAAATAATGTAAGTTACCCCTTAGCTACAACAATGGATATTCGCTTTCAAGCCTTTTTTGAAAGATTGAACATACTGCAGAACTTGTTTTATGTACTTTATGAGTTCTTTTTGACATACAGGGAAAAGATATTTACAGAGCACTGAAATCTCAAACATTTGCTGAGTATAGGTACAATTTAAAACGTTTCTTGTTTTCTAACTGTATATCTTTTTCTGCCTTTTTGTAGAACTATTAGCAAATAACTATTGGTATCCAATCGAGCTAATAGGGTTTATCTTGTATTGTTTTGTTTCTGAGCATCACACATGATGAACATGCTCAGCTGAAAGCCATCTTTGTTTATGAATATAGGTTTAATCTTTTGATGTAGGTTTTATACCATTTTTTAAGGTATTTCAACCATCAGATAAGAACCTTGCAAGTTCTCTGTCCAAGTTTAAGTCCAGGAAATATATGTCCTAGTTGTCCAAAGGTATTTCAACATAACTTTATTTTTTAAATTTGTTGGAAGCTGATTTGATAAATATTATCAAGGAACTTTTTTGGGTAGTTCTACTGTCAGTAACAAAGTTTTGGTATAGCAACTTTTAGATCTATAACTACCTTACTATCTAACTGGTGCTTTGGTTGTCAAAAGCTGTCCCTTTAAAGAATATAAATATTCAGTTTTATTCTAGGACTGTGGATCAGTTTACATTACCATGGATGCCTGTTTTGGAATGATCCGGAAAAAGTCAGCCTCAAAACATATTCTTCCTAGTCGTCATTCTGAGCTGTTTTTTTAGACCAAGAAAATGTTGACCATTTTGTAGATTCATACAAATGCACCAAGGTCCCAAGAAAGGTAATATTCTTATTCTTATGCTATTGTTTATTCTTACCCAAAAGCACACAACCAAGCAATTTTTGTTCATTGACAACGGCTAGTTTTTGGCTGACAATATGTAGCGCTGATGTTGACCTGCAACTTGTACCCTCCCCCATAGATTGATATTATAGAACAAAAACTCTGGGTATTCATTTAACGATGCTTGCATGTAACACGCAATCAAGTTTGCAGAGCATGTATATGTATATACAAACAAGAGTATGTTTTGTGCAATTTGTTATGCAAAATATGTGCATTTGTTTCATTCCAGGATTGCAGTAAATTTAATGCAGGATCTGCAGCTGCAGAAAATCTTAACAGAAATAGATTTTTTGACATAAAGGCAGTATTTGGGTCAGTTTGCCGCCATGAATTTCCACTGAAGTTCCTTAATTTGAAGCATGGTGAAAGGTATGCTTGAATGTCAAGTGAGAGTTGCAGAATTTAGATTTTGTATCTAAAGGTTTAACTTCATGTAAAATAAAGCTTTGCATAACATTTGTATCTGGATTCAGTTGCTGACCTTTGAACTTTGAAGATTATACATGAATTTCAAAGCACATAATGAATTTTTCTTTACATCTTGACCGTTTCTTTGCAGAATTGCTTATCCTGTAATGCTTATAAAGGAACATCTTGAAGAGATTGTGAAGAAACCAGAATTGTATCTTCATGTCAGTTATGATATTGCTTGTATCTTGAAGAGACATTTAGAGGTTATCAGCCATTTTCTACCTTATCCTAGCTTTTAAACAATCTTACCTGACATAATTCAGTGACAAAAATTTGAACACAAATTCATTCATTTTCACAACAAAGTGAAGATGCTTGACTTTTAATTCTTTTTTTTCAGAGCTCAAAGCAAGAATCGTTATTGAACAAGTTCAGTCTTTCGCTACCTGCCTTCCATACTTATGCGCATCGTCCTTCATGCCAGGTATATCTTTTTGCAGCATGATTTTATAACTCATGTAATATTACTGTCTTTGAAGCCATTCAGATATGCAGGTATTTTCATAGCACACCATTTTCTACATGATTTAATGTTATTGACTCAAATATTGCCTCTTCCTTCCTTAGTTTGTTGCCTTTATCATGGAATGATCAACCCCATAGCCACTTTAAACAATTAACTGTGCAATTTTTCCAGGTTTTATTTGGGGCAAGGTATTGCGATAACGTTGGTCTAACTGATGGAGAGCAATGTGAGCGGCTTTGGTCGTATTTACGTTGCTTTAGTGCAATTACAAAAGAAATGACAGAAGCAAACAGACAAGACGTTCTCACGGATGCTCTGCTGTACTATTCTCGCAAAAAGATAGAAAAATTACGTAAGCATTTTTTGTGTTGTTATGGCTTCATGCTGTCCTGATAGAACGTCTTCTGAATTCAGATATTTATGCATATGTTTCATTTTGCTTATATCTAATGTTCGCTATTGCTAGTAAATCATTTATATGATATTACATGACGTCTTCTACGATTGTTACTGTGTTTAAATGCGATGCCTCCGCTTTGGCCAATTTTGTGTGCCTGCTCTTTTCTTTGAACTGAGGAAAAGACCTTAGGAAAGAATATTAGAGCAATAAAATGCAGCATTCCATGATTTTGTTAGATATTTGTTTAATTTTTTTTAGCTGCACTCCTATGCAAGAGGCTTGAAAGGGCTCAGAAATTGGCTGCTGAATCTGAAAAGAGTCTGAAAAATTTGCAACAGACTCCACCTTTTACATGTATGATCATTTTAGTATTTTGCTGTTTAACGTGAAATTCATTATGCTGCTTTTTTATCACTCATGTCGAGCACATCCTACCATAGTCTGTTTGTCTCTTGTCAGATATAACGATATCTCGCTATTCATTCCTGGTCTTTTTCGAATAACTAGAGTTTTGATCGTTGCCTTTTGCTAGATAGTACCAGAAAAATGCTTTCTGATTCATACGTTATATTATTAATTTATCTTCACTTTTCAGTTTCTTTAGATGATGTTGCTCAGTGGGTGCATGATCAAAGAAGTGAAGCATTGTTGACCACTGGTATGTGTTTTTTAAACTGTTTCAGTGTATATTTTAAAGTCATTTTTTTCACATGTCACCTAGTGGTAGAGTACTCGCGCAAGGCCTGAGATTGAAATTCCGACCGAGTCGTGCCAAGGATTAGAAAATGGTACTAACTGCCTCTCTGCCTCGCAATCAGTATAAAACGAGTAAGGTAAATGGTCTTCGGATCGGATTAAGGGGTATCTCAGTCCTTTGCAATTGCCTGGCTTGGTAGGAGCGTGCCCGCCTACGAGTCACAAGGTCTATAGTCCAAAAACTCAAAAAATGGTGTTCATTTCCTGTCTGCTTAGCACTCAGCATAATAAAAAAAGGAATGAGGATAAGTTGTATTTGGATCAAGGATAGGAGTGGTGCCCACCCTACCTAAGGTTCCAGACACCGAAAGAGGAGTCTTTTTGTCACCTCCAACTACGTTCGACCGACCTACTTTCCTACTTATCTATATATCTTAAAACACTAAATTACCTCTACAAAATTCCCTTGCGAAAATAAGTCCTTCTTAACATGCTTGTTTTCGTTCGTTCGTTCAGTACGTCCAGCTGATAATACAATATCCTGGCAAAAAGAGTATATACGGAAGATCCTAGACAACAGACAATTGAGGTATTTTATTTACGTTTCATTATGTTCTTTTGAAGCGTTTTTCAGTAGTAATACATTCATTTCTGATGTGTACATATTTATTTGTTATATCTTATGCCTTGGAATATTTTTACGTGTTAGAATAGCTTAAACCTGCCGAAAATTGTGATTGTTATAATTATGTGACATACTCATTAAAAGGAATGCATTTAATTGAATATTTTATCTCTTTGCATCTGTTTCTCATTCTGACAGACAGAGTCTCATGACGGAAGAATTGGAGAAAGAAATGGTTACAGAGAATGTTGCATCATTGCGTAGGTAAGCATTTTTGCTATATCGCACAATTCTTGTAAATCGGTCAGTATTCACTCAAAATGCCTTATTAGGTGGGTTTTCAGATTGATTTTCTGCTCTTTCGTACATGTTTTATTATCGTATATCTGTCAAGCAAATTTCTTACGACGAGTTTCTTTTGTTGCCTTTCCAGCTCCAAAAAGATCTGAAGGCATTCGAAAGAAAATACAAGATTAGACACCGCTGGGATTTTGGCTCGGACGTTGTAGGAAGTTTGGTTATTGAAGTTGTCGAAGAGGAAAGAAAGGAAATTTTACGAAACTTACAGGTTTTGGCGTTTGAGCGTTCGTTTTTGATTGGCCTAAAAAGAAAATATGCAGGTTTGTAGACGCGTTTGTCACTATGTTTTTCAATATACTGGGCGAATGTCTTTAATTCGAGTTATTAATTTACTATACTGAAAACAGTTGAGTTTGCAACCCTACTGCTACTAGGGCCATATACTCGATTTTTGTTATGCTACCCGTTGCATGATTGCGTGATTCATATCATAGTCAACTATTATAGAACCGTTATCATTTTTTAGATGGCCAGAAGCTTGCCAAGACGATTTCAAAGAATATCAAGCAAAAAGTAACAGCAATGGAAAAGCTGCTTAAGCCTTTCAATAAAAATATTGCATATCTACAAAAGTATATTCCAGAAATTAAATCAGGATTGATTGACAGAGCCGCTGCTTTCGACCTTGATAGCGAACTATATAGCGATCAAGATTCGACTGATAAAGATGCACGTCTACCATCATGCATTAAAGTAAAAGCGGTAAATCTTTTCTTGACAATGCAGAGGGCGTTGGAGGAGATCGACATTATTTGCAAAGATGCCCAAAATACCGTCAACTTTCTGCTCGCAGAAGTTCAGAAACTCAAAAACGCTATCCAAACGTTTAATGGGACGACAAGTTACATTTCTGGGGCTCGCTCGCTTTTATACGGACAGCTCACGGCATTAATGTTCTTTACAGCGAGAACGATTTTGCTGTTTCAGCAACCAAACAGTTTCCGAGATATGTTGGACATTAACCTTGAAACTTTTATGCTTGAAGTGCAAGAACGCAATGCAGCCGTGATGAACGTTCAAGAGTTAAGCTGCGAATTTGATGAAGACGATGAAAACGAACATAACCAAGACATTGAGGAGCCCTCCATTTTAGAAAATATCATCGGAAATGACGAGGATTTTTTTCAATATTAATTAATATTTTCGTTCTGTAAATAAAAAAGTTAGATATCGATTCTATTCCATTTATTCTCTCTAAAAGCTACTTCCAGCCTGTCAGACCTTTAGCGCCTAAAGTAACTTAAAAAAAATGTTGAGCCAATGGTCAAATTTCATGTTTTTCTGCCAGTGCTTGCCCCCTTCTTTCCCCATATTAACGTTGTATATCAGTTCAGAAGTTGTAAAACCGGCCGCGCTAAGATAAACGAGTTAATGTCTTAAACTCAGCATTGACAGGGGGAAGGGGGGCAATGAACCTGTTTATTTTTTCAAGAGTGGCTCAACAAGTCTGCAACAAGTTGTAAATGATTGTAGGTCTAATACGAATGAACTGTACATTATCATGTGAAGTGAATTGACATTGATTTGTTGGGAAACCTTGATATATAATAGCCAACAACAGTGCCCTTTAGGTTGAATATCGACATGGATATCCCAACAAAGTTATGCTTAGCATGTATATGCTCAAAAGTGATAGTGATTGATAATTCGTAACAAAATTCGTTATCTATTCATGAAATGGACATTGTTATGTGGATTCTCATTGAATTTTCGGGAAACCCTCGCATATGGGCACTCACATTAGTGCGGTGCATGGGGAATATCGACCAGGATATCCCAAAATGGTCATGTTTTGCATAAATATGCTCAAAAGTGATAGTAATTGATAATTCGTAACAATATTCGTTATTTATTCATGACATGGACATTGTTATGTGGATTCTCATTGAATTTTCGGGAAACCCTCGCATATGGGCACCCACATTAGTGCGGTGCATGGGGAATATCGACCAGGATATCCCAAAATGGTCATGTTTTGCATAAATATGCTCAAAAGTGATAGAAATTGATAATTCGAAACAAAATTCGTTATCTATTCATGAAATGGACATTTTTATGTGGATTCTCATTGAATTTTCGGGAAACCCTCGCATATGGGCACCCACATTAGAGCGGTGCATGGGGAATATCGACCAGGATATCCCAAAATGGTCATGTTTTGCATAAATATGCTCAAAAGTGATAGAAATTGATAATTCGTAACAATATTCGTTATTTATTCATGAAATGGACATTGTTATGTGGATTCTCATTGAATTTTCGGGAAACCCTCGCATATGGGCACTCACATTAGTGCGGTGCATGGGGAATATCGACCAGGATATCCCAAAATGGTCATGTTTTGCATAAATATGCTCAAAAGTGATAGTAATTGATAATTCGTAACAAAATTCGTTATCTATTCATGAAATGGACATTGTTATGTGGATTCTCATTGAATTTTCGGGAAACCCTCGCATATGGGCACTCACATTAGTGCGGTGCATGGGGAATATCGACCAGGATATCCCAAAATGGTCATGTTTTGCATAAATATGCTCAAAAGTGATAGTAATTGATAATTCATAACAATATTCGTTATCTATTCATGAAATGGACATTTTTATGTGGATTCTCATTGAATTTTCGGGAAACCCTCGCATATGGGCACCCACATTAGAGCGGTGCATGGGGAATATCGACCAGGATATCCCAAAATGGTCATGTTTTGCATAAATATGCTCAAAAGTGATAGTAATTGATAATTCATAACAATATTCGTTATCTATTCATGAAATGGACATTTTTATGTGGATTCTCATTGAATTTTCGGGAAACCCTCGCATATGGGCACCCACATTAGAGCGGTGCATGGGGAATATCGACCAGGATATCCCAAAATGGTCATGTTTTGCATAAATATGCTCAAAAGTGATAGTAATTGATAATTCATAACAATATTCGTTATCTATTCATGAAATGGACATTTTTATGTGGATTCTCATTGAATTTTCGGGAAACCCTCGCATATGGGCACTCACATTAGTGCGGTGCATGGGGAATATCGAGCAGGATATCCCAAAATGGTCATGTTTTGCATAAATATGCTCAAAAGTGATAGAAATTGATAATTCGTAACAATATTCGTTATTTATTCATGAAATGGACATTGTTATGTGGATTCTCATTGAATTTTCGGGAAACCCTCGCATATGGGCACCCACATTAGTGCGGTGCATGGGGAATATCGACCAGGATATCCCAAAATGGTCATGTTTTGCATAAATATGCTCAAAAGTGATAGTAATTGATAATTCGAAACAAAATTCGTTATCTATTCATGAAATGGACATTTTTATGTGGATTCTCATTGAATTTTCGGGAAACCCTCGCATATGGGCACCCACATTAGTGCGGTGCATGGGGAATATCGACCAGGATATCCCAAAATGGTCATGTTTTGCATAAATATGCTCAAAAGTGATAGAAATTGATAATTCGAAACAAAATTTGTTATCGATTCATGAAATGGACATTGTTATGTGGATTCTCATTGAATTTTCGGGAAACCCTCGCATATGGGCACTCACATTAGTGCGGTGCATGGGGAATATCGACCAGGATATCCCGAAATGGTCATGTTTTGCATAAATATGCTCAAAAGTGATAGAAATTGATAATTCGAAACAAAATTCGTTATCTATTCATGAAATGGACATTGTTATGTGAATTCTCATTGAATTTTCCGGAAACCCTCGCATATGGGCACTCACATTAGTGCGGTGCATGGGGAATATCGACCAGGATATCCCAAAATGGTCATGTTTTGCATAAATATGCTCAAAAGTGATAGAAATTGATAATTCGAAACAAAATTCGTTATCTATTCATGAAATGGACATTGTTATGTGGATTCTCATTGAATTTTCGGGAAACCCTCGCATATGGGCACCCACATTAGTGCGGTGCATGGGGAATATCGACCAGGATATCCCAAAATGGTCATGTTTTGCATAAATATGCTCGAAAGTGATAGAAATTGATAATTCGCAACAATATTTGTTATCTATTCATGAAATGGACATTTTTGTGTGGATTCTCATTGATGTTTTGGGAAAACCCTGATATATAGGCACCCATGATAGTCCGGTTTACGTTGAATATGGACAGGAATATCCCAAGAAACTCAATTACCATGAATGTGCTCAGAATGATAGAAGTTGGCAATTTGCCATAACTTTTGCTGTCTGTTCATGAACTGAACATTCTCGTGTGGATTCGTATTGTTGCAGGAAACCCTAATACATAAGCACCAATAAAACTGCGGTTTGGTTGGAATTCGGACCAGGGTATTCCAGTAAAGGCATGCTCAAACTGTTATAACTGTTAGAGAGTAAAAGGAACAGTGATACCCTAAGTCTTCTTAGGATTTGCCACCGGAGATATACAATATTCTGATATCTGTTTATTGTTATATTTGAAATGGGTGCGAAATATAATTCATAAATTAATGCATTCTTCCAACAGTTGGATTAGGCAAGGTAGCCCTGGTCATATGCTGCTATATATGTCACATAGTGCAAGAGGCTTACTTAAATGTTATTACCACAATGAACGTCCACCGAGAAAAGTATGAAGAAACATGGTTTGCACAACGCTACAAAAATATCAAAAGACGCATAGTTATCAAAGATTTGTATAAGAAAAAAGTTTCAATTCATAAATTGAAATAATAAAGCATAAAGTTTAAATCCTTGGTCGCTGCACTTGGTTTCTCAAACTGTCTCACTGGAAAGGATTTGCAGCTCTGCAAGTGATATCAAATGGTTTTGCGATGCAGGCGTTAATAAAAATATTCCCCGTTTTGCATCTTTTATTTCGAAGCAGTCATCTGCCAGTACTTCTCTGCGATTTTTTGCCGCATTCCATAGAATACAACTTTCTCTTGTTGATGCTTTTATTGGTAGTACTCGGTATTCATAGGTTTCGCCAATTCTATCAAGCCACTTCCCATTAATACATCCATCCGTTTTGCATTTGCTTGCGCAAATAAAAAGCCAGAACTTTGTGTCCACATTTTCTGGTGCAAGAACAGGAATGACATCATCTTTTTTCACCAATGAGTTGGCTTTTGCCCGCTTTCTTTTCACAATTGATGACAGGTCGACCTGCCACTCTTCTCCAGCCTCCTCCAGCTCCCAATTTCCTGCTTCCTCTGCATGTTCTTCAAGATCTTCTTCCCCTTGCGTTTCTTCTCCATCTTGGGGTGCTGCATCATCCTCCAAAGTATTACCTTCACGGTCTGCTATCGTAGTTTCTGTGTTTTGCCGAAAGGTTATAACTTCTCTGTTATCCCAAATCTTCTTTAGTTGAGTTCCACCCAACCTACTTGGCTGCCTGAAAGGTACACCAGCTGGCCAACCATCTACATGAAATTTTATTCCGCTCTTTGAGTACTCAACATTCACTCTGTCAAAGCATTGTCCTACAAGACACAAGGTACATTTATTAACCATAAAAAGTATCATTGAAAAGTATTACAATCACTTATGTACAAAAAGGTTCAGAGAGTTTAAATTTTTTGACACAGAAGCGACAGATTTCTGGATACATAATAAAGGGATGAGGATTCCTATTGTTATTGCCAAAAAAGATTTTAACCTGTGTTAACAATTTTACTGTTATCTTTTAATGATTATGTTGCAATATTGCAATTTTTTAGAAAATCCCTAATGATATTCTACTTTTCTTAAAAAGTTTTTAAAAGAAAAACCTTTTCCTGCTAAAGATGAAGGATTGTATGATTTGTTTCTCTTCGTCTTTTAAAGTATGATTTTAAAATTGAATGTAAATATATACAGTTGATGGATTTTTAGCAGAAAATTGTGTCAAACATAATATGATATGATACTTCTACTTACTATACTTGTTGTTAAGCATTGACTGGATTGCCTTAACAGTCACTTCAGCTGCAGATACATTTTTGTTTGCTAAAGTAGATAAAAATATCATCAGGCTATTTACCCCTATTTTTATCACAGTTCAAAACCCAAAAAAGTGAAAAAAGATGTATACATATACATAGGGTTCATGAGTTTGTCACAGACAGACAAGCAGAAATAAAAGGAACAAAGAAACAAACTGAAGATCAAAATAAACCCTCAATTCTTACTTGTGAATAAAGAAAACTCTTTGAGGATATCTCTGTTAGCTAGTAAAAACTCTTCATCACCAACAGTTGAAGACATTACTACCTTGTTGTCATAAGGTCTCAACATTAAGGCAACACCTCTGCCACCATATTGGCTAAGATTCTGCATCTGTAGAAGAGATATACATGACATCATTCAAATCCCAGCTGGAGATTATTGTATTTGGTACCCAAAACCACAACACAACAATGGTTGAAAAAGCCAAAAAGGTCTGCCTTTTATGCGCATCTCCGTTCAGGGGCTGTCTTGCTCCCAAGACTTCAAGTCGTTTGCTGTACACTATTAATATACACTCTCTCGTCAAAGGTATTTGAAGGGTTGTTAAAAATGGCGTCTAACTATGGCCAACGCACTAAATAATAATATTTACATATAAATTCTTCAGCATTACAGAGGCTTCAATGACGCAAACATAGGGCTCAAAATATGCAGAATTTAATTAAGTTTCAATTTTAATTTTAATTATACCCATATTGTATTGTAATATGGTAATCAAAAGTTTAATCTTGAATTTATTTTAAAAGAGTTGCAGCAAAAGTTTTAAGATATTTGTTAACATTTACCATATTATTTTTAAGTGAGAGAAATTTTGTGTGATTTTGAGTAGAAAATCCTATATTTATTGCTGTTTTTTAAAGCCTACTATAACTTCTTTTTACGAATTTCATTGAGGGCACTGCTTAGCGGTTTTTACTGGTTATTTTTCTAAAACAATAAAATATGGGTTTCATTTAATTTAAACTTGAAACTTTATTAAATTCTGAATTTTTTGAGCATTATATTTGCGTCATTGAAGTCTCTGTAATGCGAACAATTTTAATGTAAATATTGTTATTTAGGCCATGGGACATAGTTAAATGCTCGACCTTTTGAATACTTTTGACGAGGGAGTGTACTATAGTAGGCTGTAAAGGTACCTCTTCATCAATTCGCTTTAAAGTTGCATCAATTAGTTTTTTCCTTTGAATGTCACTTAGATCCTCCAGTGATGGCTTCTCTAATTGCTTGACTTTATCATTCCATTTCATCTTCTCGTTAATATCCATGTCTTGCCATTTTTTACTAGCAATGACATTTTTTTCAGCATTTGGCAATCCTCTTAGCTCTGTTTTAAAAATAAATATAGATTTTCGTGTGTGCTTCTTCAAGGGTGTCTGGGAAGGAATTGCAGTAATATCTAGCTGGCTGTAGTCATAACAGCCAAAAGGGAGATAAATCATTGTATCTGACATATAACCCAGCCCAACTGGTGTGACTAACGAGCTGTAAACGTTAATGAGAGTAGCTAGAAGCTCATGTAGATGTTGCCTACAGAAGTCAACATGGCGGCTCTTCGTAGAGCAAGAGGCCTCAGTACGGGGGACGGCGATGTCTATCGTTCTAACCATACCTCATAGGGACTAACCCCAATTATTATTATATTTTCGAAAGCCTAGTCTAGATAATTTGTTTTCATTTTAAATACATTTGTCTAGGAAAAGGTATCCAGTGAAAGTATGAATATTTCAATCCGCCAGAAGCTGGTCAACTTGTTGGGTACAGTAGAAGGGCGGGTAAAGGCTAGTCTAGGCCTATCAAGCAGAATCTGGCTTCATCACGAATATGGATCAATGTCAGAAAATCCAGACTTACCATTCGAAAACAGTTCTCCAACAAAAAGGTTGTAGCCCGATGGCTTTCGAGAAATACACGGAGCTTTTAGCGGCTTTTTGGGTCTACTGGCTTTGTCAACTTCGCTGCCACTGACATCGGTTGACGAAGAAGGAAAACACGTTGGGGGTGGTCCTCGTTTTCTGTTATTTATCCACACTTTAATTGTGCTTTCGGGAAGCCCAGATCGATCTGCAAGACGCCGCATTCTGTCTCCAAACTGTTTTTCTGATGTAGAGTTCAAACCAGCATTGAATTCTAACTCTAGTAAGGCGAGTTGGGAATCAGTAAACTTGCGAGCGACCATTTTCATTAGATTCTTGGCGAAGTTATTGTGAGCAAATGTTGTCTCTCTTGGATCCGCAACCGGATTAATCACAAATCACACAGTTCATTAGGTACAGACAAGATGTTTGACACGGACACAGTCCAGATTAATCAATTGATTAAAATGGATTACATCCCATGATTAATGTGTACACGGGTGCATATGTATATGTATAAGTATATGTGACTGTTAAAGTCGAGTGTTTGTGTAACAGTAATAAAGGCAGATAAAAGCAGAGACAGGATATAAATACATGATAGAATGTGGACTTACGTTCACGAGATCTTTTTGCTCTGTTTGGAGAGGAAGGAGAAGCCATGTTGATTGTAGTTGGTGTGAAGTTGAAGCTGTAGAAGAGTTCAGGTCTGTCCAAGTAGAAGTTATTGTGAGAATGAGCAAGGAACAAGGTGCGCAATTTGTATTTGAAAACTTCGAGCAAGCAAGAAAACGTGTCAGAAGGTGCATCAGTAACTTGATGAGCAGTCAACTATGTCATTGTGAATAGTGTAAATCTGTAAAGCTTGTATGTGTGTGGTGGTGATAACGTATAGCATAGTAGGTATGTGGACTTGTGCCAAGGCTAAAAAAGCTATGGAATTAAGAAGCGATTTCGGGGAGTGTTTAGCCCGAGATGTATCGAAGTAAATGCCAATTAGGTATACTCAGCCTCGAATAGAGATGTGAGATGTAGGTAGGCGCCAATGACGTATTGTACCCAAAGTCAAACAAAGCGATCACAAAAGGATCTTGCTTTCCCCTAGTGAGTCAAATGTGTGTTTTTAAATGATATAAGGTAAATAAAATGTAAAAATGATAACATTTGTAAATAAGAAAAAATGTACAGGGTAGTCGCAGCAATGCAGGACAATAGGCAACAATACACATCAGCGATATAGAGGTGGTGGCGATGTCTAGTAAGTGTCATTATCATCATAATCATCATCAGTCCCGTGCTGGAGATAGTAAATGTAAGGGACGCAAGTAGTGGTAGAATACAGCAAAGATAAATATTTCAGTTATGATAACCATCAGAAATGATTGAATACAAATGGGGTGTAGAAGAAAACCGAGTAAGGTCAAAGAGAGATTGGGTTGATTTGAAGATCAGTATGGTAAAGAAAAGAGTTGTGTGTGCGAATCGTCAGCTATCAACCTGGATCAGCGTTTCGGGGGTTTAATGACAGTACGCTTTTATGATCACAGGCCCCCCAGCACCCCGAAGGGCACCATCGCACAAGATAATGAATGCAGAAGTTAGAGACAATGGGAAAAACAAGGCGCGTACAGCTGATCAGCTAAAGAAGACAAGTATCGGAATTCAGAAGCGCTATGAATATGTGGGGAATAGCGATCAATGTAAAGTAGAACCGCAAAAATAATATGAATTCATAGTGAAAAGATTTCGAAGTGAAGAATATTTAGTGTTTTTGGATACATGTTCAAGTTGTAATTGGAAAAAAAATAATTATGATTATGATGTATGCTGGATAACAGCAACAACAATAACAATAGAAAACGTAATTACAACAACAACAACAATGTCGGCTGTTAGGCCAAATAGAAAGTATGAAATATTAAATGTGAAATTATCACACGAAGATGCCCATGATTTTGACTGTTTATAGTTTGAGGTTAGTCCTGACCAAAATGTCTTTTATGTTTTTGTTTCGTTTGAATGCCAGGATGGGTGTTGTATGCGAAATGTTATGTAGATCGGTATCCTCTTGAATATGGTGCCAGTGTCTTCGTAACACTGCTCCGAGGCCCATGGTATTAGAATCGTATCGTACCACGAAGGGTAATTTGGTACCATGTTGAGACTCGGTGGGTTTTAGTAAATCGTCCTGTGATAATGGATGTACCTTGTTGAAGATGTCGCTTATGAGGCCAATGTTATAACCTCGTTTAACAAGTGTAATTTGCAGTTGTTTTAAATGTTGTTCAAAATCGTTATCATCGGAGATGATGCGACGATAGCGTAGAGCCTGGCTATAGATAATGCCTTCTTTGCAATGGGTCGGATGGAAGGATAGTGCATGTAATAATGAGCAAACATCAGTAGGTTTTTTGTAAAGTGAAGTTTGTAGTGTCCCATTCGGGGTTAAAATGACCATGGTATCAAGAAATGCTATTTTGGTGAACGAAAAGGACATTTCAAATTGGATAGTATCATGTAGACTGTTCATATGATGGTAAAATGTGTGTAGGTTTTCTAAGCCGTGGGTCCAAATGGCAAAGATGTCATCTATAAATCAGAGCCATATCATTGGCTTTTGGTCAGCAGAGGCTGTAGTTAATATATGAGTTTCTATGTGATCCATAAAAATGTTTGCATAGTTAGGAGCAAATGGTGAGATATTTTAGAATTGGTTAAGAAATTGGAAATAATTCTTTTTCAGAATGAACTCCATGATTTGTTTGATAGATGGTAATGGTATTGGTATCTCAGTGCCATAAAAGGTTTGTATAGATTGTAAACAGCAATTGATACCCTCATCCTGAGGAATGTTTGTGTAAAGTGATTTTACATCAAATGTGACCAAGATCGAGTTGGGTGGTATTGTACCTTCCAACAACTTGAGTTTTTGTAGAAAATGTGTAGTATCCTTGATGTAGGACGGAATCTGTCGTACAATTGGTTTGATATAATAATCAATGTACACTGAGAGGTTTGATGTGGGTGAATTGCAACCAGAGATAATCGGTCTGCCCGGTGTATTAGGTTTGTGTATTTTTGGTAACATGTAAAATATAGGGGTCCTAGCATTATTACTAGGGTTAAGGAATGTAAATGTTTGTTCATCAATGACCTTTTTCATATATAAATGAGTAATGAAGGATGATGACTGCGTAAAACGTCATATGCCAGATTAAGATAGCCTGCCTTTCGCAAGTCATTAACATACCAAAGGGAGGGAATATATCAACTTTCCTTGTTGATGAGCGTCAAAGCAGATCACGCGATGAAAAACTTCCGTGCATAATTAATTCAAGTTAATATATTTTATATATTAACCAACATCAGATGCATTCCATCTTTGAGACAAAATAGATCTATCCTATCCATGACTCTTCTCAAGAATCTATCAAAAAATTTATAACTCTGTTTATATAACAGAAATTGTGTCACAATGACATGATCTGAGTAGTTGTGTATTGTGAATATTTTGGTGGAATGTGTTCTTACTTGATAAAGATAAATGAAGTAAACTCCAAAAGAAATAATATTCATAAAAACAGCAAAATCATGATACGTCGGGCCAGGAGTAACTCGAACCTCGGGTAACTAAGGCCCTTTTGCATCCCATAGAAAACTTTGCAAGTGTTTTCTAGGGGTAAAAAACTCAATATACCTGCGCAGTGCAGAGTGCAGGGTGCAATAATAATAAAAATGATCACGATCATAATGATGAGCATGATGACGTTGATAAGGTTTCCATGTTTCGTTGCTTTAGCTGTTGTTATGTTGTGATATATTCACATTTTGTTGCTATATTTGATGGATTTGTTGCTATATTTGATGGATGATAACAAACACTGACGTTACAATAGCAGAATAGTCTCTCTGCATTTATATGAAATGCTTTAAAATTGTTCTCTCTTGCTACCGGTGGTTTCAGATTGCGCAACGCTTCTGAAAAGGGTGGAATTTTGATTACGGTGCAAATTTCAATGTCGTGGCTCCACAGGAATTCGATTACTGCCACCACAGTTTCCTTGCTTACGATATGAAAACCTCAGTGATTTGCAACGACAGCGTGCTTTTTGCGACAAAATTGCTTGCTCGAAAAGCATTTATTTCTGTTCCTATGCTCACCAATGCGTTTCATACTTCAAAACACTGCCTTTGACGTCGCTACAATAATTACGGTGAAAATAATGCAAATTTGGCAGTTTTAAAGACATGGGTCATATTTCCCTAGGTCGTATAGTTGTGCGTCCGTGAGTCCCCGAGTCGTGGGGTCCAGCGATTAGAACTACCCCAGAAATAAAACCACCCAAAGGAAGAAAATAAAACCACAAACAAAGAAAATAAAACCACATGCACAAGTAGAACAACAGACTGGACTCAAATTACCAACACGGACAGTATGCCCCAAAACCACAAGCACGAAAACCACAGAAAACATAAAAACCACAAAAAATAAAATAAAACGCTAATATATGTTACAGAAACCTTCATGGTGGAGGAGAAGCATTGATAAGAAAATTGCATAACGCAAGAAAACTTGTGAAAAATTTCAAGGGTAGTCCCAAGACTCTATAGTTACATACAGGGAAAACAGAAAGTGAATATTTCTGTGGGTCAGTTGAGGAAACCAGATGGAAATATGACTGAGAAGGGCAGGGATACGGCTGGGGTTTTTAAATTTTTAAAGTCAGTGTTTGTAGAAGAAGACAATACAAGAATACCAGAGTTTGAACCGCGAGTAGGAGACAGGGAGGCCATAAATGATATTAATTTTACATTGGCTGATGTTACAAATTTAGGTCTCTCAAACAAAGTCTCTCAAAGTTGAGAAATCACCTTGGCCAGATAATCTATATCCGTTTGTTTTCAAAGTGTCATGATCAGTTGGCCCTTGTTCATCATATTCCCTAAGTCCATCGACGAGGATAGTCTACCAGAGGACTGGAAGAGAGCCAATGTTACTCCAATTTGCAAGAAAGGCCCAAGAAGCAACCCCGGAAATTATCATCATGTGAGCTTGACATCACAAGTGTGCATAATTATGGAATCCTTGTCACGAGGTGATCTGTTGAGACATGTGGAAAATTATAACCTGCAGACAGAGCACCAGCACGGTTTCACTAGGAACAAAAATGTTTCAAATTATTAGAAGCCAGCATGATGCGGATGCACTGCAGAACAACTTGGACAGTCTAATGGTTACTACGCTTTAACATCAGCAAGTGCAAAAGCGATGCATATTGGATTCCATAGTAGTGACAGAGAAAACACAATGTTAAAACCTGACGGAAGTGGAGACATAGCAGTGCTAGATATATCTGAAGCAAAAAAGGATGTTGGAGTTTGGATTTCCAGGGATGCGAAACCAAGTACACAATGTAGCAAGTGTGTAACAAAGGCAATAAATGTTCTGAGAAGCATTAGAAGAGCTTTTAATTATTGGGACAAGCAATTGTTCATGATGCTGTATAAGACATACGTGAGGCCTCACCTGGAGTATTGCGTCCAGGCATGGAGCCCATACTACATCAAGGATATGAAACTAATTGAGTCAGTGCAGCACCGTGCAACCCGTTTAGTGCCATTTCTGAAACATTGTTCATATGAGGAAAGGCTCAGAGCTCTGGAATTGTATTCTATGGAGTCACACAGATTCAGAGGAGATTTGATCGAGACTTTCAAAATGCTCAAAAGACTCGGGAGAGTTGATAATACACAGTTTTTCACTCTGACAGAGACCGGTTGTACTAGAGGTCATCCACTGAAGTTGCAAAAGCCACAGGCACGTCCAGGAGTTAGAAAACATTTCTTCAGCCATCGAGTTGTTGATCCATGGAACCACCTATCAGAGAAATGCGATGCAGCTAGATCGGTACCAGAATTCAAAATTGAACTGGATTAGCAGTGGAAGAGAGAAGGACAATGGGTATTCAATAGGCTATGCCTAGATCTAACCCATAAGCCTACCAGTAAGTCTGCAGTAAGTGGGCAGTTACATTTATTTTGAACATATCAACTCATCAGATAAGATAACCACCCTTTTGGGGTGGGGTGGTTATTAATTTTTTAGGCAACTCTAAAGCAAAGTTGAGGGCTGAAATCTCGCAATATTTAATTTGAGTTGAGTGCTCAATTTTAATAAGTTGAGTGCTGGGATCAGAGTCAGTTGCTGATTGCAAAAAAGTGTAATTTGCAGCATTAAACATCATTGAATTGCATAGCCCTCTGAAATAGCTCTTGTTTTCCCAGAGATTAATTTCGTAATTAATTATGTAGCTACTAATTTAGCACCCGAATAATACCGAGAACAGAAATAATCAGTTCTTTTTGTCCCAGGAGAAAGTTTGGTATTCTAATGATGCTCACTCGCCATGTGAAGTTCTGTTGGTTCATGAAGAAATAATATTGAAAACTACTTTGTGTTTCTTACGAAATCGAGTTAATATTCATTAACTTTTAAACAGAGCTTTTTGAGCAGAATTGGCAGGCACAGGTGGGAGTGAGACGCCTGTTCCATTGTAAAGTCAGAAAGACACACGGGAGTCTGCAAGAACATCAATGCAGTCCCTGGACATTATGATCAGATGCATGGGAGATGAGATGTACGAAAAATACGAGAAACGGCTTTAGATCAATTTATGACAAGAAAAGAAAAGGATTTTCTAGGATTCCAGCGATTTGATCTTCATGCATTACTGCGGTTTCACAAATTTTCTCTTCCATGAGTATGTGGCTTGGCCAGAGTTGTCAACAAAATGGCAAATGGAAGAAAACAGTACATCATACAGAAACGTTGAAATAAAGTTATTCGGATCAAGACCATTTCATGTGTACAGTATGTTCAAGGTGTGTATCAACCTAATGGTATTTTGTCAATAATTCTGTTTAAAATCTACCGAAAACCCATTTCACATCTCTTGTCAACCCAATCCTTTCCGCTGCACCAACTAAAATGTACCAGCAGATGATATGTGAAACAACTAAAACATTTTGAAATTTTTGAGCCAATACACTATTGAAAAAAAAGACGATCCCAAATCCTGCATGAAATAGACGAGTGGTTTTTTCTTAATTCAAAGAATATATGCTGCGGACTTGAAGAAATTATTATCTTATTAAAAAATGAACAACATTTTGAAGACATTAATATAATGAAACAATAAATTGTTTCATTATTTACGTTTGCATGACAAAAATGTACACAATTCAGTAAAATTTGGAAAAACGGTTATTCAAGGTACTTGAGACTTTTCGGTATTCAAGTAATACCTCCTATAAAGAATTGTAATTGTAATTCCAGTAGACATAAAAATGCATTATTTATTTGTTGACTTTCATTAAATTTTGCTCAGGGGAGGAATTCCACATCACGGAAAAAAAGCTTTTCTCCGAGAATTGACGTGACGAGAACCGACACTGTCCTAGCTGAAACTTCTCAGTTGATCAATGCGAACAAAATATAAATTGTTAGCCGGAAAATTATTCCAAATCAATCTGTGTCAGTTGTTTCAGTGTCATACACATAAAATAAAATAGACTCATTTCGAAATTATAAACACCAGGTGCAAGCAACAGATATGATCAAGTTATGATCAAGGTAGGATATGATCAAGTTATATTTAAGACAGAATGGCCTCCAATATGGAAGAGGAAGTTTTCAAGGCATTTGACAATGACACTGTTTTTAATTTACAAGAAACTAAGCTCCAGCGTTGCAGCAAAGAAAAAATATGCAATAAGAATTTCTTAAAAGTTTCTTAAATGGAATCAAATAAAATCACTGAAAACCAACTTTTTAAATAGAAAAGAAGGAAAAAACACAACCTGACCATTTTCTTACATTTCATAACTCTTGGTACGTTTCATGTTCTTTTCATGTCTTCACGTCCTATAAACGCTTTCTTATAAAAACCTGCATATTAGCATTTTATATGCACTCCAGGTTTTGATGGAACTCAGCTAATTTCCAGTATTCCCAGTTACTTCAATCGCCTATTGCATATACATTATTAATCATTTTAGCAATCACAAGAAAGTGGTTGTTACGTGTGCGTGTGAAGTTACTTCAGCCATAAAGACAGTCTCAAGAGACACCTGAAAGGAAAACATAATTTACAGATGAATGGAAGCGAGAAAGGAACAGCTTGCATATACCCAGAATGCACAAAAATTTTTACCATCACAAGAAGCTCATCGGCCATTTGCAGACAGACCACAAAGTACACTTGCAAATATCTGACCGATTGTTCCCTTCCATAAAAGAGTTCGAGCATTGGAAGGAAGCAGAACAGTTAGAAAACTAGCCAGGCGTGGTCATTTGGCTCCCTCCCCGGAGCCCATCAAGTAAAAAAAGCTTAATCTGGTTGGTGTGCTTCACACACTGCATTCGCTCCCGCTCATGCCCATACATACATACCTACATACATACCTACATACATACCTACATACATACATTTATACATACATACATACATACATACAAACATACCTACATACATACATAAATATATACATGAGCCAGGCTCGGTCGCTTCGCTCCCTCCCTGGAGGCAGTTGAGTAAAAATAATCTTAATCTGGTTGGCAGGCTGCATTCGTTGCCGCTTATGCCCATACATACATATATACATACATACATACATACATACCTAAATACATACCTACATACCGACATATAAACCTACTATATACCTATTATACAAACATACTATACCTACTATACCTATTATACCAACATACTATACCTACTACACAAACATACCATACCTACTATACCTACTATAAAAACATACTACACCTACTATACCTACTATAAAAACATACTATACCTACTATAAAAACATACTATACCTATTATATCTACTATAAAAACATACTATACATACTATACCTACAATAAAAACATACTATACCTACTGTACCTACTACAAAAACATACTATACCTACTAAAAACATACTATACATACTATACCTACTATACAAATATACAAACACTTGTTGAAAGTTTAAATGAGGAAATTCGTGCAAATGGGACCTGAAAAATTCATAACTTTGACTTTGTTTTCATTGGGCCACAAAACAACAACTATTTGAACTTAAAAAACAAAACAAAGCTATCAGCTGTGTTCTCTATTGTTTCCTATGGCGCGCGATCACCGCCAAAAATAACACATTCAAAGTTATCACTGTCTTTTTAGATATTTTCAAAATTTTAACAAAAAGTTTTGAAACTTGCACTGATTGATGTTGTTGTTTTCTAAAATTCAAAAATGTCCAGAACTTTCATTTCCAAAATTTCAACACTCGTAGAAGTTACACTTCTAAAATTTCAAGTAAAAAAGTTTCACTCCTAAAATTTCAACAACAACCTTATTTTCAGTTTTGCCTCGACCTGGTATCAATGTCTTATTTTCATTGCTTATTTTCTTCCATATCAATAATGGCGGAAGAGCAGGAAGAGCCAGCCCCTCCTCGGCCTCTCGAGAATGTGACCAATCTGTTGCTTAACTTAGTCAGGCGGATAAGGTGTGATTGTGAAGAATTTAGTCTAAATGATGACAGCGTTGCTGATTCACTTCACTTCAGGGTTGATTATATAAGACATACGATACTAAGATACGGTGCTGTTGCAAAGACACCTGCACAGCTGCTGCCTTTGTTGGAAGAGGCAGCTTCACTATTATCACGAAATGCAGTTGTTGGTCGTCCGGCATCAGGTAGCGTCTGCCAAGTTCTCAACAGAAAGGAGATCACTTGAGTCAACTCATCGGTCATGGTTTTTCTGTGCCATTGATAAGCGTGTTGGGAATCCACGGCACACTTAAACCGATAGGCCCAAGAAATGATGATTGGACTGTATAACTAATAAAAATTATAATAATAATTAACATTGATAACACAACAATAAACCATTTAACTAAACTACAAATCAATAAAAGGCAACTAAATTACTAAAAAGTTCAAAAGAAGAATTACTTACGAAACTTTGACGAAGGCGATGCTACCGATTTTCAGAATGAATTTTACCCAACTAAATTAAAAATACACTGCAAACGATTATATTAATTCTAAAACAATAGTAAATTGACTGTCAGATCAGCGCCTAAATGTCTAGTTTGCATACCCTTGCCAAGAGGTTGTTAGTCAGATTTAAGTCCTTAGTATCAATATACCCTCTTAGCAACGGCATGCAACATGCGTCAATGATCTTATTCAATTCAGCACACACTCCCCTCGCCAATTAAGGTCTTCTTGATTGACCTCCTCAATTGTGCTGATTATGGCCTTTGCATTCTTTGCTGCCATCCTTGAGCTTCTTCTCAACGAAGGTTCAACTGGCTCTTGGTGCTTTTGATGCACTTCTGCTACCAACTCTAAGGGATAAACTTGCTGCACTGCTCTTTCCATTCTTCTCTTGTTGCCATTGACGATGACTTCCAATGCTACTCCTCCTGCAACTGTATCATCCTTTCCTGTCAATAACTTCAATACTCTTCCCTTCTTCCACATGCCTCTGTGCACCCCTTTCTTTTCTATCTGCACAATGTCTCCGGGTTTCAATCTGTAATCAGTTCCTTGGGAATTGGATCGTTGCTTGTGAAACTCTCTTAAACCAAGAAGATATTCCTTTTGCCAACGGTCCCAGATGCTGTTGAGCCTTGCTTCAATGTGTTTAAACCGCACTCTGCCATCTTCTTGTTCCTCGAACATTTCATTTGGAATATCAGGCATCTGTACCAGTCTGTGTCCAAAGATCAGATGATTTGGTGTCATGCTTTCTTCCTCCAACTCCTCTCCTTGGTAGCACAAAGGGCGGTTATTAAGAATGGCCTGAACCTTCTTTAAAACAACTTCCATTTCTCTGAAGCGTAGCATGGGCTTACCCAGACATCTTCGTAGAATCCCTTTTGTCAGCCCCACCATCTTTTCAAACCATCCTCCCCACCAAGGTGCCAACGCCAAATTGAAGTTCCAGGTTATGTAGTTGTTTGCCAGATATGCTTGCACTTCAGGGTGCTCATACAGCTGATGCAAGTCTACTGCCGTCGCCCTGAATGTGCTGCCGTTGTCACTGATGATGAGGTTTGGCACTCCCCATGCTGCAATGAATCGTTCTAATGCCAATTTGAAGGTGGAGACAGTCATGTCCTCAACTAGCTCCAAATTCACCGCTCTTGTAGTGGCACATGTGAATAAAGCAATGTATGACTTAGAGGTCTTTCCTTTTTCCGTTTTGACGTAGAGTGGTCCAGCAAAGTCCACTCCAGTGTGCTGGAAAGGCCGTGTTCGGACCACTCTAGTGTCTGGTAATGGTGCCATGGCTGGGGCCTTTAGATGGCTGCCTGAAAGAAATCTGCATTGTTGACATCCTTTTATTATGGACTTCACCAACTGCCGACCTCTTGGAATCCAATACTGAGCTCTGACTTCAGCCAACGTTCCGTTCACTTTTTCATGTCCAATTCTCTGATGACATTCCTGCACAATCAACTCTGTAACCTTGTGCCGTGTGGGGAGGAGGATTGGGTGTTTCTGGTCAAAGGTCAGACTTGTGTTATTCAACCGACCTCCGCATCGGATGAAGCCATCCGCGTGCAGATATGCACCCAAGTCTCTAGCTCTAGCTTCGTATTCTGCATCTCCCTTCATGTCTTTCTGTATGGCCTTGACAATCCACTCTCTAGTCTCTCTTAATTTCTCAATGCTCAGCACTTGTGATGTCACTCTACTATCCTTTGCCGTTCTGCAATTGTTAATGAATCGCTTCATTCTGGCAACGCAACCAAGAATTCTTCTGAGGCTACTGAATCTTCTCAGGTCAATTTCTTCTGTCAGCTTGATACTCCCCTCGTTAACAACTATGAGTGTGGGGGATCTTTCTTCGATGGTGGCCTCTTCGTCTGGTTGGAAATTGGCTGGTTGCTTTCGCCAGTGCTCCTTTTCTCTCTTCAAGAATGTCGGCCCTTCCCACCACAATGGAGAATGCTGCAGTCTGCTTGCAGTCACACCACGTGTTCCCATGTCACTAGGGTTTATTTCAGTGGGGCAATGATACCATGTCGCTTTAGGAATCGTTTCATGGATCTCTTTCACTCTGTTATTTACGAAGGGTTTCCATGCTCCATTATTTGCAATCCAATATAGAGCAGTCAAGCTATCGAGCCACATATTGATCTTGTCTAGCTTCCAACCGTCCAAAGCTTTTATCATTGATTTTGCCAATCTTGCCCAAGTAACAGCAGATAGAAGTTCCAACCTCGGAATTGTAATCGTCTTCAGTGGGGCTAGTCTGCACTTTGCTGTCAATAATCTGCTGGTTATTTCTTACCCAGAAGGAATTCTGTAACAATCTCTGGAGATTTTCACAATAAACAGACAGCGATACACTGTTAAAGGGTCATTGGCACTCTGGCATATAGATGGAAACCATAAACTAATAAGGTTTAAGTTTATCTCTTTCTCTTGTTTCCACCTGGTGGAATCGATGGCTATACACGATTGATTGTTTTCCTTGAATGCAGCTCTAATAATCAAGCTGCAACAGTGTTTGCATCATTTCAGAATGCGATTCGATCTTTTGGTCTTCCATCAAGAGTTCGTACAGATAAGGGACTGGAGAATACAGAAATTGCACATTATATGCTAAATCATCCAGCCAGAGGCCCTGACAGAGGAAGTCATATTACAGGATGCAGGGTCCATAACCAGCATATTGAGCGCCTTTGGCGGGATGTGTTCCTTGGTTGTACTCATATGTACTACAATTTGTTTTACAATATGGAAGACAATTTTATTTTAGATGCCACTTCTTTACAGCATCTCTTTGCATTACATTTTGTTTACCTGCCAAGAGTAAACCGTTCTTTGGAACAGTTTACAAATGGTTTCAACAACAGCCCATTGTCAACAGAATATCTTCAATCACCAATTCAGATGTGGGTGCGAGGTATTTTGGAAGGTAGAGGCACTGATGATGCTTAGCATGAGGTACATCTCGAAAATATAACATCAAATATAAAATATTCTAAAACATAACATCAAATATAAAATATTCTGAAATATAACATCAAGAAGGATACATGTAATATAAAATCTTCTGAAATATAATGCCACTTCTCAATTCACGTTCGAGATGATGGTGAATTTGGAATAGACTGGGAGGGCCCACCTCCCAATAAAGAATGGGATGGACCTGCTAATGAACAAGTTCATGTTCCAGATATAGTGTTGCCAGATCATTTTCATCACGCATTGGAAGATATTAATCCACTTGAAAATAGCGATTTCCATGGAGTCCACATTTACATGCGTGTTCTTGATCGCATTAGCAATTTGTAGTAAAGGATAGGTTTGGGTACAGCCCCCTGGGTTTATGATCACCTTCAACAATGTTTGCCAAAATTGAAAAACGTCAAATGTGTATTCTGTAGATGTTACGTTTTTGTAAAAAGTCTAATTCTCTATAAAATTCTCCCAATAAGTGGATCGAGTTGTTACCATGTATGGTAACTTGCATGTGATGTCGTTAGCAATGCTCTGAATGCAGAATTAAAATCTTCCCGATCTTTGAAATTTTTTGGCACATGTACTTCAAGTATACATGTTGACACAAAAAAGGCATCTCCATCAAGAAAATTTACTGTCACTTGTCTTTTTGGTAGGAATCTGCTGGGTAGCATGGTTGAACCAGTCAGACATTTCATTGTGCATTTCAGTTCTACAAAAAATCCGAATTTATTCTCTCACAAATACTGCAATTAAAAAACAACTCAAAAATCGGTTCTGATCAATTTATCAATATTTGAAAAAGATAAACTCTTATCAAACAGAGTATTTTCAATGCTTATTGAGTGGTGCACGAGTTTCTGCTTCGTTAGAATGAAGTCTTGATGGCACTTTACCAATTTGACTCAGAAACCACCTTGACACTGTCGTTCATGAAATTATGTCTGATTTATTTTCAAATGACTGTTTATTTTCAATCAATCTGAGGAGCGCAAAAAAATATCCACTGTCTAACAAACAAGCACAAAAAATAAATTATGAATTATTTTACCTTTTTAGTCACAATCAGTTACAAACTCCTGCAACACGTCGCACACATATTTTGATGAATCATCCATCTCCATGATGTCAGCCTCCAACAGTTCCAGAACAGCATCTGGTGTCAATACGTCCCCATTCCATACAAAAAATTGCTCGAAATGCTCTGGATGAGCCCTCATGCTTTGAAGTAACCCCAGTGCTTCCAAAGCCTTGCCAAACTTTTGAATTGCTTTTTCTCGCTTTATGATTACATCATACTGTAGCAGCCACTGCACCAACATGTGTTTATTTTCAATCTGTTCATAAAAATAACTCACTAATAATTATCTTATGAAAGCATCTTATTGAACAAGCAAAAGCAAAACAGCAAAAAAGTGTTTTTATTGAGTTTGAAATGCCTGACAAAAAGTGTTTTTTATTGAGTTCATTTCAAAATAAATGGATCTAATAAAGGCAATTTTTCACATGACAAATATTGTTAGGGCACAAAGCAATGAAAGCCATGCATGCACGAAGAGAGCTATTGATCTCTTAGTTCGATATGTGGGATGAATAATGAACTAATTTGAACTTCAAAATATGCAAAAAGATACCGTAACAGCTATAGATTTATCCCAGTGACTCTCCTCCAGCCCAATTTGAATATCCGATTCTTTTAGGCTTTCATGCAGCTCTTCATTTGAAGATGCCTGGAGAATCTGCAAAAATAATGTGTTCAATGCTAAGCAATGTGTATAACACAATATACTATATCACAATATATAACATCCTGAAGAAGCCCTATTTAATAGATTTACTACCTACCCTTTCAACAACGTATTTGATACCAGCTGAAATCACATCCAAAATGTTTGCATGCTGCATATAACTTTCCATGGAACCAGTTATCAGATACCGATAAATTGGTGATGCCAGATGTGCAAAGGGCGGTCCTCCTTCTACGATGGAGTTGCTTACAATTTTCCCCACTACCTCAAGGACATTTGACATTAAAGTGGTTGATGAACTCACTGGGGCGAACTTGCTCTTGCACCCTTCAAAAAGTTTCATTTCATTTCCTGAAAGTATTCCATCCAATACATCTTGAAAAAACTTTCGTTTGAGTCCTCCTGCGTTGATGGCCTTTCCATACTGAATAGACAAAGGTCTTTGCTCTTCATATTCTGGGCCTTTAAAGTAAGCAATGGCAGCACTGAAAGAGTCTTCTGGTTCAGAAACCTTGATATATTTGGTGGGGCCCACAACCTTGTGTTTAAAACTGAAGTGGTGACTGCCACAGGGCCAGTATTGATGTATGCATCAACTGTGTCTCCTAAATTTCCTTGATGACAAACAGTTAAAATTGTTTCACATTCTTTGCATGCGAGTCTTGTGAAATCTACAAGTTGAGTGATGTCATTTTCATTGACTTGACTTTCAGATGCATTTTTTTTATATGCAGATGCTTCAACTGATACTTCTGCAGATTCTGTAGCATCTGGTACAGCCATGGTTGCCACACCATCTCTACTCGAAGATGTGTGAATTTGCTTAGTGGCGTGTACTTCATCATCTGAGCAAATAGGGATGTAGCTTGAGCCTCTGTCTTTCTCACCCATGTCTGCACTGTCAGCTGTGGAACCAGTATCAAAATCATCAACTTGGCAGGGGTCAAGACATTCCTTGACATGATTATCATACTTTGAAAACTCGTTGTTGTCCAAACAGTTCCCACCTTCGATATCTGGATCCTAAGAGAAAGCAAAACATTTCTTCTTGAAGTATGTTTATATTAAGACCTCCCTGAAAATAGCTGGAAACAAATTGCTTCATATGCATACCTCACTAATATTACTCTCCATGGAATTTTCTCTGATATAGTTTTCATGGTGTTCTCGCAACCTATCAATGGGGATCTCTATTCCACATCCTAGACAAGTGATATTGAAGGGGTCGTTGCTTTGAGGCTGAAATAAACACAACATTGACAAAATTGCTACCATAATTGGATATGTAGAAATATGATGCTAACTAAAATATAAGTTCATAAATCATACTATAAGTTAATTTACAAAGGACAATTTAGGTCTAAGTAGCTTAAATTGCCTACCATTGGGTCCACTGGAGCAACTTTTGACATTGATATATCCTGTTGAATTGGCCTGATAGAAGCCAATGCTGCTCGCAAGCAAGAAAGATCACGCAAAAATGGCACCGAATGCCCACTGCGGGGTGGCGAGATAACTCTCAGCACATCTCTGGCTCCCTGGGATCTTAAGACTTCAAAGCCCCCACAACCAAGCAATTTTGGATAGATACCCTCTAATTTTTGCGACACATGCTTTGCATCACCATTGTTATCAAATGTAACTTCTTTCCTCCCAAGTCCAGCATCATTCAACTCCAACTTTGACCTTTGGTTAGGAGGAAAGGTACTGTCCATTCTCGAAAAGCAGAAAAACTCATGCATCCATGTTTCCTTGACATAAACTTTCTCTGACTCCTCCATCCTTTACAAGCTCCTTTACCTGGCTTTCCACTTCGTGCTCCCTGTACCCTTGGCCATGCAGGTCTTCCGTACGTGCCACTTAATGTGGCACTTTGTGCATTATAGCCACTGGTGCTCCTTGCGTAAGGACTAAAAAGACTTTGGAAATTATCTCTTATGGATAACTGCCTCGCAGCCAGTGATGTTGCAGTGGTAGTAGCCATAGTGGGTATTATTAGGCCTGAAGAAGGTGCTGTGGAAGTAGTGTTAATCCTGGTGACTGCATCTTTTTCAATTTCAGTAGTCACCGTCGCAGTCGGTGATGCAGTTCTAACGAGCATTGTTTCAGCAATTTGCATGATTTCTCGCAATCGCACTTCATCTTCGTTATTGCCTGCCATTTTGACTGCCATTCATGTAAGCGACCCACCAGGCATGCAGGCATATGCAGCAGCAAGATGCAAAATGGCGGGAAACGTTGTGAAACCGAGGCAAAACTGAAAATGAGGTTGCTTTTGAAATTTTAGAAGTGAAACTTTTTGACTTGAAATTCTAGCAATTGTGAAAATTTTAGAAGTTGCCGCAAGTTGTGAAAACTTTCGAAACTGTGTTGATGAAATTAGAGAAGTGTAACTTCTACGATTGTTGAAATTTTGGAAATGAAAGTTGTTGACATTTTGGAATTTTAGAAAAGGACAACATCAATCAGTGCAGGTTTCAAAACTTTTTGTTAAAATTTTGAGAATATGTAAAAAGACAGTGATAACTTTGAATGTGTTAATTTGTATTATTTTTGGCGATGATCGCACGGCATAGTTTCCTGCAACTTTCCAGGGTCTTTGAAACAAATGGCAGCTTTTTGCAATGATAATTCAGGTGGTAAAACACTTTGAAAGGGGCCCTTTGTGTGCAAAACAAAAACACGGGTCTTCTCCAAAAGTACCTGTTGCAACCGAGGGCGAATAACAAAAAACAACCGAAAATTCACATGGGTCGCCTGCAAGCGGAGGGCAAAAAACGAAAATTGACCGACAACCCACGTGGGTCGTGCGAAAAGAGCCAATAAAATTGCAGGAAAAGGCGAAACAGGTCACATGAAGAGCAAATACTCGGTTCGAAAATGGAGTTTGGGATGAGAATTTGGAAGTTTCGCCAGCGTAAACCGTAGTTTTTTCGTGATAGCACAATTAGCAGAATAATTAATGGAATAATTCAATAATTTAGGACAAAATCGAAAAACAGAATCCATTACCCTGGTTAAGTTAATAAACTAAGCATTCAGTGTGAATTTCATTGCCATATACCCACGTACAAAAAGCCTTTGTGATTACACGGTTCACAGTTTCACCCATTGTTTTGAGGCGTTCGACCTATTGTTTCGGGTCGAATCTATTGTTTTTGGCAAGGAAAGTGCGTCATCATGTGACATCGGAGAATAGTAATATTAGATTATGTTCACTACAGCAAGCTAACCTCCACGAAAAAAGTAAAATTGCAGCATATGGTTACTACAATTGCCAGAAATATGGTCACGATAAACCAAACAGAAGCAAATCTGAAACAGGACGAAAAACATCTAGAAGAAACGAAAAAGGGGTTGTGAAAACAAACAATCTTTGAAAGTTCTGTGCATATAAAGAATCTGGGGGGGGGTAGAAGCTACTTACATCAGTACACATAACCACCCAGTCCAGTTCAGAGATACAGAACATCACACTTTTCCACCAACCATCATGGAATCTGTAAAGTCAAAATTGCTACTTGGTGCGTCCATTGACAATGTCCACAAAGATCTTCGAGAAGGAGCAGATGTGAAAAATGACAGGGACTCCGACAAAAAAATCAGTAAAAAGCATGCTGTAACGAAACGTAACTTGCACGAACATTGAAAGTAAACAGGAGGATGCACCATTACGATGCAACATCTGTATTTCATATCATGAAGAAAATTTCAGGTGGGCAATTTGATCCAGTTCTCCTGTATAAGCCACAGGGTGAAGATGCAGTTGTGGGTGCTGATGACATGCATGGCACACCTGGCGAAACTCAAACCTTGCTTTTGGCAATGCAGACAAAGGAACAGCTGGCAGTGTTTGAAAAACATGTTTCCAAAATTGTATGTGTTGATTCCACTCACTGCACAAACAAATACGATTGTAAGTTGGTTACATTGATGGTTCCAGATGAGCTAAACAAAGGGTACCCAGTAGCTCATTTAATTTCAATCCACGAGGATGAAGAAACTCTGCATTACTTTTTTGAAGCTATTAAAAAGCGATAGGGTAGTGACATCAAAGTCAATGCTGTAATGACGGATGATGACAATACAGGATGGAAGGCATTCAGCTCCAATTTCGGAAACGATGCACATCATCTTTTTTGCAAGTTGGCCATTCATCGCTCACGGAGAAGGAGGCTACACAGTTTGTTTCCCAAAGACAGAGAAGTTCAAAGTGAGTCGTATCAAGGATTGATGGTGTTGCTGGAGGAATGTGATAGGACAAAGTTTGAGGCCATGTGCTTGGCCTTCATCGAAAAGTATGCTGCAGTCAGTGAAGAGTTTGTCCGCTACTTTCACGAGGTTGACATGAATCGGCCTGAAAAATGGGCAATGTGCTACGGAAATTTGGCACCTGCTAATACCGACACCAACATGTTTGTAGAGTCATTCCACGTCACTGCTCCTGCGGAGAAGCAGCTGACCACATGAGATGCGCGTGCATAGTCTCGAGAACACTTCATAAACGTGTCATCGAAAAGAACAGATAAAGCAAGCATTTTTCAAAGATAAGTAGATTTATTTCTTTTTATATCTTTTACATCGAACCCAAAAATCTTATTTTATGTCAGATAAAAACAACTCAGACACCCAAGCAGTGGGTGCAAATGAAACTATCGATGCCGAAGGTGATCAAGGGCTGTTTTGAGGCTTCACGAGGCCCAACAGCCCAGCCTTGATAACATGAACGATAGGATTGAATCCTCGGTAGATAAACTGGCTAATGTTCTTTGTCAGTTCATTGCATGTGCTGCAGGACAAAAACGTTCCTCTAAAACGAATTCTGCAGGTACTGCCTGTAAAGTTGCATGCAAAAATGTGCAGAAAGAGGCTCCAAATTTAGCGCCTTCACTTGAAGGGGATTCTGATCACCCAGTCTCTGACTCAGAACTTGAGCAGGATGCTGATAATGTCAGCATACCTGGTCAAAGCCGCATTGATCAAGGCATCACAGAGCTACTCCATACCCCTGACGAAGATCCACAAGGAGAAAATAGTTCAGTCCAAATACTGGATGAAATCAAGGAAGATTTTGATCTCACCAGTAAAAAGGCAGATGAAATAGACCCTAAGTTGGCAAAAATCATCAATAAGATTTTTACTGAAAAGCTTCCAGATGATAAAGTAAGGGAGAAAATTAAAAAGCTCCTTGTTCCTTCTAATTGCCCATCGGTGGTGGTGCCACGATGTAACCAAGAGATTTTTACTGAAAATCTAACACAATCTTCTAGATCACAGGAGAACTCTCTTCAGAAAATACAAAATCAGTTAACTAAGGTGACAGCAGCAGTGGCAAATAATTGTGATAAGCTACTGACTTATAAGATAGATAACATCCCAAAAGAGGATGTAAAACCACTCATCTCGAATGCATGTGATGGTCTAGCATTGCTTGGGCACGCCATGCAAGACACAATATAGACGTCATAACATTAAATTAAAACTTCCTTTTAGATATCAAGAACTTGCATCAAATGTGCCTGCAGGTTCCACTCTTCTTTTTGGGGATGAACTTTCCAAAAGAATTCAGAATATGACATGAACAAACAACGTGCTTAAAAAGGCGAACATGGCAAAGTCTACTAAAACAAGCTCTTCTTACAGTCACCCTAGAGCCTCAAAAAACAAGTTCACCCCCCATCGAAGCCTTGCCAATGGGAAACAGGGTTATCACAAGAGACAAGGCAGCCAGAATCAACAAAACAAGTCACAATGGCACGAGAAGAATTAAAGATAAATAAGGTGTGTACCGATGATGTCATACAACAATTAAAAAATGATCTTGATACAGCTATGACAATAATAATAATAATAATAATAATAACTAATATTTTGACAGGTTGATTTGTTCAGACGTAAAATATCTGTTATCATTCAAGAACCTGTTGTCCTACGTAGTAACAATATTTCGATTACAATAAAGGTAAAAAGCAGAATAAAATGAAGAGAGTTAAATGCAAAATTAAGGATAAGAATTCGTATAGGTCAAAGCAGTTTTGGACTTCTACACAAGCTTTGATAGTTTTAATTTCTTTTTCAACAGTAAAATTGATATTTAGTCCCACAATAGGGGACAAAAGTCCATGGGACACCTGAAAATTTCATCCCATAATGCTGTGCTTCTGCACACTTTCTTCTCTGTGAGCAGAATGCGACCCCCCACTCCCCCCAAAACAATGTTGTCTTGTGCACTAGTCCTTTCTTGTCGTCGGGCCAAAAGAATTTCGGCGATATTGAAGAACACCGCCTCTACAAACAACATTGTTATGGGGGGGAGGGGGATGAAGTATGCGTGTAAAACTTGCTAAAATCCTGGGTGTCCCACGACTTTCGTCCCCTATTGTCTGGTATCAAATTCTTCAAACACGTCACTTATAAAGCTGGTTTTCGTGTTTTCAGGGGTTTTCAAGGACGCTGATCTCGATGAGCATGTCCAAAATTTTCTATATCGTATGTATGACGTCATACCACGTGATTGTCCCATTTTTGGCCCATTTGGAGCTCTAAAGTGGTCGTGTTGTCCGAAACGAATTGTTTTTTTTGTGGAAACCATTTTGGGAAAGAGAACAAGGTATTGCGAATATATTGTGAAAAAAACGAGTCTGAAAATGTTATAAAAGTGTCTGAAAAAGGCATGTTCGTGAACTTGAAGTATGCGTGTAAAACCTGTTAAAATCCTGGGTGTCCCATGACTTTTGTCCCCTATCAAATTCTTGAAATACATCACTTATAAAGCTGGTTTTCGTGTTTTCTGAGGTTTTCAAGGGCGCTGATCTCGATGAGCATGTCAAAAATTTTCTATATATTACGCATGACGTCAAACTAAGTGATTGTCCCATTTTTGGCCCAAATGGCGCTCTAAAGTGGTCGTGTTGTCCGATACAAATTGTTTTTTGGATGGAAACGATTTTGGCAAAGAGAACAAGGTATTGTGAACATATTTTGAAAAAAAGGAGTCTGAAAATGTTTTAAAAGTGTCTTAAAAGCGCATGTTCGTTAACTTGGAACAAAAAATGAAAACAATGCTACACGTGCACCGGAGAAAAAAGTAGAGAATAGTCACATGGAAAACGAGTAAATCTTGCAAGCAAAATATTGTTTATTACCTGTATGATATAGTAATACTTGAACTATGTAATCTGATTAATTGTGGCATATCTGTCAACAGTGATTGTCCTTGAAACATGCCAGTCCTTTAAAGGTGTCTCTCAGCAAGGGGTGAAATCCTGGCAATGTCAATACCATAAGAAAACAATAGTAAAACAGCAGGAAATTTCAAATTCAAATTTATTGCGCATAACATGACCGTTACAATCAATTACTGTTATCATTTTCACAACTGCATACTCACTAGCCTTTCTACATTGCTGGCTATACCTGGCTATCGCACAGCATATGAATATGTCACAAAGCTAGATAGCCAAGTTTTGAGAAGTGAAGGTCATCCTACCTTGAAAGGTGCTCCAGAGACCCTGCCAGGAATGAAAAAGCGAAGCAGGACATCTGCTTGTGGTTTGGATACCACACAGAAGAGCAGCAGGTTGGGTAATTTGGAAGTCTCTGATATGATAATCTCCAACGGCATTGACTCCAAGTTACACTTCCTGGCACTGGCCAAGAAGAAGAAAACAGATGGTGACAGCAGGCTGTACGAGTTTGTCTTAAACAAAGGCGAGAAACGAATCAGTGAACTTGTGCAGTCTGTCTGGGCAATGGAAACAGCACAGCAAACATTGGAGAGACGTTCAATGTCAAGAATTGACCTCTTGAAGATGGCCTACAACGACAAGTGTGTCTGTCAAGGTGAGTGGTTGGTTTGTGGAAAGGAAATTCTAAAAAACAACAGCATCCAGCGAAGCACATTTGCTGATGCTGTTGTTAAATTACTTGCCATGGGTCGAGGAAAGGGTCGCAATTTATATATTACTGGCCCAGCGAACTGCGGCAAAACATTTATTCTTGACCCCCTAAGAGTGATTTACAACACTTTTGTCTCACCTGCGACATGTTCGTATGCGTGGCCAGGGGTTGAAGAGAAAGAGGTCATTTTCTTGAATGACTTTCGTTATACGCCAGCCATTTTGCCTTGGAGTGGCATGCTTTTATTACTAGAAGGCCATCTTGTTCATTTTGCTGCGCCTAAAACCAGTTACGCCAAGGATATCGTCCAACGACACTCGTATTTGCAACATCAAAATCTCGCATCATTTTCATCAAAGGCTCCATTATTGATGACAAGGAGACTGAAATGATGGATGTTCGTTGGAGATACTTCGCCTTTCACCATCAGTTCAAGGCCAGTGAGCAGAAGACCGTCACTTCTTGTGGTTGTTGTTTTGCCAGACTGCTTTTGGACATGGACTAAACTGAACGAAATGAACAATAGACAGCCTCGTGAGCACGCATAATTGTTGTTGTTCTAATTGTATTATTTTGCTGCATTACCTTTTGTTCTAATCAGTGTCCCGCTTTGTATTGTATTGGTGTCTTCCCAAGCTGGGACAGTTTACACAACAGTTTACACTAGGAAAAAGACAAATATTTCCATTCACATCTCGTAATAAATTTTGGAAATATGTATAAAAGATGTACACAATTTATGTAGATCTTTTGAAATAATAAGTGAACATACGACTTTTTGAATTGCTGAGAAATATTCAAATAACCTCCATGGTTTACACTTCCAAGAGATTAAAAGACAAGTCATGTGACTTTCTATTCAACGATTTTGTGAACTGTCCAATCTTTCCTTCATATCTCTGTGAAAGTGTTGAAAAGAAATAAATAAAAATGTGTAGATTATGTAGATTAGTGATGTACATCTTTTAAGAACATCTTCATTCCTCTCTGCGAAGGAGAACACCCTGTTTTTAATTATTATATATTGTAAATTGTAGTGTAAATCGTAGGGATGCATACTATTTGCCATCAGCCTGACTTCCTGGTATGACCCCTTGCACCACGTGTATGCAATTCCTGGATGTGTCATTTGCAGAATACAAGTGCATTGTATTCAAGATATTGGTAGAAGCTAGAGAGTGAAAACAAACAATATTTTTCGACATTTCAGTTCATCTCATTTGAACATACATCACGGGTTGACAACAATGTTTACCGTTTCAAATAATGTGACATATCACGTATTGACAATAGTCAATTTGTACTTACAATAATACGAGAACTTCTACGTTAACTTTATCCCCTGCTGCTGCAATCTACAAACAAGAATATTCCGTGCATAAATTTCTACCCAATTCTGCAACTGTATATACAGCAATTTGATTAATACTTAGTTCTACAACCTTTATTCTTAGAAATTATAGTTAAACGATTGTACATGCTTTGAATTGTCTTGTCTATTATATCTGTATCATAATTAGTAATAGTATCTATAATTCTGAGTTTGAAATCATTAAAAGGCTCTCTTGTTATCCTTCTTTCCAATGCATCCTTCTTCCATTGTCTTTTAACGTTGTGAAAAAAGTTCTCTATCGGGTTGATGTCCGGGGACCTTGGTGGAATTTTGACGACTTCTGCTCCAATGTTCTTCATTGCATCTCTTGCCATGGCACTGTTCTGGCTTGGGTCATTGTCCTGCAAAAATAAAAGCTTCTCTTTCCCTGTTAATCTCGCTCTATCTAAAAGTACTTGGTGCAATGTCGATTGAATAAAATTAGAAAAATACCTGCCATTCATGGTGGAATACTCCTCCACCAATACAGCCCCAGCACCATGGCAAATACCTACCACATAGTGACATACCCTTCCACCTGGCAGATCCTGGCTCCCCTTCGCAGTAATTTCCAGGCCATCACCCGGCTTCCTCCATACTCTGCCTGCTGGGGACAAAGCATCCTCGTATGGATTCGACTTATGGACGAAGGATACTGCATCCAGGTACAGCAACACATCCTCTGTCCAAAAAGCAGGGCTGGTGATCTTACTGGTGATGATGATTTGAGCTGGTGATTTGAGATCTTACACTGTCTAGCGATCTCTCGATAGGAGAGCTTCGACTCCTGCCGAAGTAAATACACGTACGCCTTCTTTCTCTCGCTGATAACCACTTGTTTCGACATTATAAAGCCTCTTCAAGCAATGAAAACCACAGAAAATAAATATAAGATTCTCAGTATCTTCTGCAATCGGAATATTTTCGAAGAAATTCGTCGAACGTCTCTCGGGGCAACAATTTTTAACCGTCGTTCTCTAATTACGTAAATGCATCAAAACGAGGCTAAAACAAGAGTTTTAACTTTAACAATACACTACACACTAGCGAAACATGGTAGGAGCGTCGTTTTTTTTAACTCTACCGTACAACCATAACCTTTCAATTAATTAATTTAAATTCCACCAGCTATAAACATAACAAACCATTTTAATCACCATGAAGGCAAAAACCCCATGAAAATAGGGCCATTGTGTACCTATGACGTCACTGGTACACTGGAGGAAAAACATTTTTGCAGCATCGTGATCAGCACCCCGGAAAATCCCCTAAAACCCCTAAAAAGCACCTTAATATCTATTGTACTTCGATTTTCATACCAGACAATAGGGGACAAAAGTCCATGGGACACCTGAAAATTTCATCCCAGAATGCTGTGCTTCTGCACACTTTGTTCTCTGTGAGCAGAATGCGACCCCCCACTCCCCCCAAAACAATGTTGTCTTGTGCACCAGTCCTTTCTTGTCGTCGGGCCAAAAGAATTTCGGCGATATTGAAGAACACCGCCTCTACAAACAACATTGTTATGGGGGGGAGGGGGATGAAGTATGCGTGTAAAACTTGCTAAAATCCTGGGTGTCCCACGACTTTTGTCCCTTATTGCAGGTTGTTTTTTCAAGTCGGTTGAAAATGCGGGCTCCCTGGTACGCAAATGACTTTTCCCAGTCTCAGTGCGCATTTTCGGCAAAATAATACATGAGCCATTGCCTCTTGTGTTTATTGCATGTTCACGCCTTTTGAAGTTACCGTTTAGGTCTTCGGGTAGTAGATGGTGCAATGATTTAAACACGTCAATGGCGACACTTGTATTTCGTGTTTTTTCAACACTCTCCCATGCCGTCACATTTGCTCTTGGGCTCACAATTCTGGCTGCTCTGTCTTGTATATACTGCAGCTTGTTTACTGTTCCATTGGGTAGGGAAAGCTGTGGTGGGTAACAGTACAATAGTAGTGGTCGTATCATTGATTTATATATCGATTCTGCTACATAAGGGCTGACGTTTTCGCGAATACAAGATAATAGTTTTACTCTCGCTGATGCTTTTTTGTAAACATTGTCAAAATGTTGATGAAGGTTTAGATGGTTATCCAATTCTATGCCAAGGTACTTGTACGACTTTGTCTCATGAATAGTTTGATTATAGATCTTTATCTCCACGTTTGGCTGTTTGGACAACTTTTGATGTGATCCATATAAGACAAGCTCAGTTTTTCCTTTTTTCAAATTTATGAACAAATTGTTTTCATTGAGCCAGTCTGCAACCCTTTGCAGCTCATTGTTAAGTAAAAGTTCTATTTCGTTTGCATTCTTTCCAGCATAGTATAAAACAGTGTCGTTGGCATATAATATAATATCAGCATCAGTGAGTGGAATAAGGATATCGTTAATTATCAGTCCAAAAAGAAGGGGCCTCAGGATAGATCCTTGTGGAACACCACATGTAACATTTTCTTCACGCGAACTCGTATTATCGAAAATGACTTTTTGTTTCCTGTTGAAGAGATAATCACCTATCCATTGCAATTCCACATCGTCTATACCGTAGCTTGGCAATTTTTCCAGCAAGGTTGCATGACGCACTGTGTTGAAGGTTTTACGAAGATCAATATAGACAGCACCAGTACATAGCCCTTTACCAATGTTCTGTCTAACCTTTTCTGAAAGTAAGGTAACTGCATGTTGAGTAGATCTCCCTTGTCTAAATCCAAACTGACGCGGGCACAACAGGCCATTTGATTCAAGGTACTGGGACAGTTGATTATAAACGATTTTCTCGATAACTTTTGATAGAGCAGGAATTACTGTGATAGGCCTATAGTTATCCAACAAAGTGGAGTTGCCTGATTTAAAAACGGGGGTGATTTTACCACACTTCTCTGATGTAGGAAATAATGATGCTTGCAGACTTTTATTAATCAGCCTACACAGTGGAGCCGATAGCTCATCTGCAGCGTCCTTTAACATTTTTGGTTGTATGTTGTCAATGCCCGCCGCTTTTGAAGAGTTGAAATTTTTGAGAATCTTCAAGACATCGCCTTGCTTTACCCTTGTAAACTGAAATCGTTTTCCTTCAGGATTTATCTTTAAGGTTACTTTCACGCTTGTATTTCCAGACCTTATCCACTATGTCACACCCGATGCCCTTCAATGTCGATGTTACATTGGTAAACAAATGAGCAAAAACTATTGCTAATTTTTTGCTTATCTATGGCCGGCTCTTCGTTAATTTTGAACATTTTTACATTTGCACTGCTATTTTCTTTTGGATAGATCTGTTTAATTTTCTTCCAAAACTCTTTTGGAGACTTGATGTTTTCTCGAAATATAGTTCGACTGTGATTTGCCTTGCTTTTTCTGATCATCAGAGTCACTTTATTTCTTACTCTCCGGTATGTTGACCAGTCAAGCTCCAGTCCAGTCCTCTTAGCTTTTCGGAGGTAGAAGTCGCGTTCTCTCATGTTCGATCTAATTTCCGTGGTAAGCCAAGGGCAGTCTCTCCCGCTCACTTTTTTTCCACAAGCGGGGCGTGTTTGTTTACACATTGCATCAATTGACTCTTTTAGGTATCCCATTCAAAATTAAAATCCAGGCCAGTAATATTATCCCACGGGATATTCCTCACATCTGCTTTAAAGCTTGACTCATCATAGTTTTTTATAGTTACGAGTAAAGATACGTCTCGGAACAAAGCCTTTGCAGTTCATTTTTCGAATAATTCTCGTGAGTTCATGGTCGCTGATTGCATTGGAATAAACATTAGCTCTCGCTACTCGATCACCATGACTACAAGCTATAATGTCAATAAGAGTTGTTGTCTCCTTTGTGATTCTTGTGATTCTTGTTGGACTTTTTATCATTTGCTTCAGGCCATTTGATTTTATTATTTCTTTAGTCTTTCTTGATTCAGATTTTTTAGAATAATTACAATTTAGGTCCCCTGCGAGTACAACTTCCTTGTTTTCTGCATTTGCTGTTGTCAACATATCATCAAACAGTGGATCAAAATCTTTACTGAGGTAAGATGACGTCTCTGGGGTCGGTATAGAAAACATATCAAAATTGATTTAGATTTTTGAGGAAATATTTCAATCCAAATAGCCTCTGTTCTGTCGTTTTCGAGGTCTTTTCTGCGAAGCCAAGACATATCGTTCCTGATAAAATCACAAACTCCTCCTCCAGATCCCTGCTTTCGGTCATTCCTTTCAATTTCATATCCATCGATTTTAATTTCTCTATCTTTTATGGACTTGTGATGCGCTTCTGTGACACCAAAAATTTGAATAGCCTTCGCTGTTTCTTGCATCATCACCCGGACCAAATCAATTTTTGAAAAAATACCATTTACGTTCTGGTGAAATATTTTAAGTCCGCGAATGTTAGGTCTTGCTTCAAACAAGAATATGTCAAAGAGTCATGATCATGATCATAATCATGATCATAATTATCGTTCGCATCGCCATTACTGAAGTCCGGCGTAGATTCCATTTCACAGGAATTACAGATATAAGACTCAGAGGTATCATTAAGCTTGTCTGTGATACACATGGAATGGCATGTTTTCTTGCAATTGTCACACTTTAACTGCATTTGATTTTTTCGAATGGTTTTGAGGCAGATGCTGCACTTAATTGCCGGACCTGGGCAGAGCTCGATGTCTACCGCAAGGATGAGAAGAATTTTTAGGCCATGTTTTGGTCGCAGCCTTAGTCCACGTTCCTGTTTGTACTCCCAAATAGATGACAAAATAAAAGACTCCTTTGCATCAGTCGCTTCGTGTGGATAAAGTGAATAACAACATGAGTTACAGCTGATAAGTGATGTCCTTTTTATACATAACGAAATTAATATTTCAAAAATGATTCCAGTGCGATTGTCACCGTCATCTTGTCGCCAATAATTTATTTTGCAATTACATATTCTTTTGTATACTCTGATTCTACTTCTTAAGAACCTTCGTTATTAATTTTGCAGTTGAAAATGATAAGATACAACGGTTTCTACAAGACTCGTTTCAAGTGGCACCAACATTGGTAAACTTTTTGATTATTTGACAAATTATAAAGCAGGCAATAGAAATACCAGGTGGAAAACGAATTGCATGTAGAAATTTTAAGATGTATACGACGACAAGAATAGACATGATGAAAAAACAGAGACAAATTCAGTTTACAAATTCAGTTGACAAATCCAATTGATGAATCCATGAGTTAAATTAAAATAGCTAACAATATTAACAGTAAAAATTCCATAACGTTTCGCTCAATAACTGTCAGCATCCTCAGATGACAAGAAGTAGACTAAATGCAATATTTATATATTAGCAAACAAAGGCATAACTAAAAGAAAAGAATACAATGGTGAAATAGTTTAGAGGCAATATACAAACTAAAATGCAATGAAAAACAAAGAAAACAACAATAAATTAATTAAAATAGCTGTAGGGGAATGCTAGACGTTTGATTGTTAAGGGAGGGGTGGTCATGTAGGATGAGAAGGCTTTCAAACAAAAGGAGATCAAACTCATTGGATGCTTTCTTTAAAATAGAAAAGTTGTCAAGAGTGGCCTCATGCCCAGAGGCAATAAGGTGGTCTAGTATGGCGGAGAGGAAGACTTAACAGGTGACCTGCTTTTCCTATTCCAAATGTTCTCGGCTGCGAGTGGCTAAATGGCGGGAGGTCTTCCATAGTAAAGGCATTACAACCTATGCACTTAATTGATAAACAACCTGAACAAATGGAAACAGGAAACGGTCTTTAAAATGAAGAAAGACGAGATACGTTTAGAGAGGAAAAAACGAATGAGTTTAATATACGGATAGGCTCAGAAAAAATCTTATTAAGTTTTTTACGTATTTGAAGAGAATGGAATCCTAAAAACGGGAGACAAACCAAAATTTTCTTGTGTGGAACAGTATCTTTACAAATAGGTGGCTGAATCAATTCCAAACAATCAGTTGTCCAAATAGTCAATCAGTTCTAATTTGGGAATAGGAAAGCAGGTCAACCTGTTATGTCTTCCTCTTCGGCCATACTAGACCACCTTATTGCCTCTGGGCATGAGGCCACTCTTGACAACTTTTCTAATTTAAAGAAAGCATCCAATGAGTTTGATCTCCTTTGTTTGAAGCCTTCTCATCCTACGTGACCACCCTCCCTTAACAATCAAACGTTCTAGCATTCCCCCCTACAGCTATTTTAATTAATTTATTGTTGTTTTCTTTGTTTTTTGTTGCATTTTAGTTTGTATATTGCTCTTAAACTATTTCACGATTGTATTCTTTTCTTTTAGTTATGCCTTTGTTTGCTAATATATAAATATTGCATTTAGTCTACTTCTTGTCATCTGAGGATGCTGACAGTTATTCAGCGAAACGTTATGGAATTTTTACTGTTTATGTCGTTAGCTATTTTAATTTAACTCATGGGATTCGTCAATTGGATTTGTCAACTGAATTTGTAACTGAATTTGTCTCTGTTTTTTCATCATGTCTATTTGGTTTTGTATACATCTTAAAATTTCTAAAAGCAGCAATATCACAATTATTTTGACAATTGGCTAAAATTACTGATGACCCTGTTATCCTTAGCATTGTTTAGAGAAGGACTTAAGGTAGACTATGAAACCCAGCTGACTCTCATGCTTCAAAGCAATCCAACTTCCCAGGAGGACTCCCAGGCATTAATAAGGAAGTTCAAAGCTTCTCAAAAAGGGAGTAATTTCAAAATGCCAAGCTGAAGTTAATGACTTCATCTCTCCCATTTTTTACTAGGGAAAAAGGATGGCACCCTCAGAATGATTTTAAATTTAAAAAGACTCAATTACCATGTGACATATAATCATTTTAAAATGGAGTCACTGGAAAACGTTTTGAGTATAATTAGGCCAGATGTCTGGATGGCTACTGTGGATTTAAAGGATGCACTTTACTCCATTCCCCTACATTCCGAGCATCATAAATATTTCAAATTTATTTGGGATAAACAATTTTATCGATATTCTCCAATGCCAAATGGATACGCAGAAGCTATGAGAGTATTTACTAAGATATTGAAACGTCCCTTTTCACACTTGCGGGCACAAGGCTTTCTGTCATGTTTGTAGATGACACATATCTACAGGGGGATACATATGCCCAATGTTTGTCAAATGTGCAAGCTACAAAAGAAACACTGCAACATCTAGGCTTCACTATTCATGCAGAAAAATCAATACTTAAATTCAACCAATACTTAAAATCAATACTGAGCCAAAACAGGAAATTGAATTCCTTGGTTTTGTAATTAACTCTAACAACATGCGTGTTTCCTTATCTGAAAGGAAGACTAATGGTCTTATTCACAAAATAAACAATTTTAAATCCTTGGAAATACAAACCATCAGGCAACTAGCATCAGTCATTGGCTCATTGCTATCCACTTTCCCTGCAGTTCCCAATGGGTCGCCACACTATACAAACCTAGAACGTTTAAGATTCAACAACTGAAAGCAAACAAAGGGAATTTTGAGGCCAAAATACATAGTATGCCAATAGAGTGTGACCAGGAACTAGCTTGGTGGGTTGCAAATATCAAATCCTCCTTTAGGAAGATTAAAATCCCAGAAATTGACCATACAATATTTACTGATGCTAGCAACTTAGATTGGGGGGCTGATGATGGAACTTGCCAAATTGGGGGCCGATGGGCAAAATCTGAAATACAGCAAATTAATTTCCTAGAGCTAAAGGCTATAAAATTAGCTCTGGAAACTGATTGTAAATCAACAATATACAACCACATTAGAATAATGAGTGACAACAGTACGGCAATTGCATACATCAACAGCAAGGGGGGGGGACTAAATGACCTCCACTTGATGCTCTTGCTGCAGATATATGGGAATTCTGTAATGCAAAGGGAATTCATATTTCTGCAGCCCATATCACAGGGGCAAAAACACAACTGCTGATCACATGTCAAGAACATTCAATGATCAAACAGAGTGAATGCTTCATCCAAATATTCTAAATATTTTGGTCAAAGAGCTTGGTTTTAAACCGGAAGTTTACCTATTTGCATCTTGCCTGAATAAGCAGCTAAATAAATATGTATCCTGGATTCCTGATCCAGGTTGTAGAGCTGTTGATGCATTTTCTCTTTCTTGGGCCGATATTAAATTTTATGCATTTCCTCCTTTCAGTCTCATGGTGAGGTCAATTGCAAAGATAATAAAGGAGAATGCTATGGGGATCATGATTATACCCCTCTGGCCCAGCCAATTCTGGTACCCAATGATGCTGAAATACCTCGTCATGCCACCAGTGGTACTGCCACAGACAAAGGCACTGCTTCGTTTGCCATTCAAACCAGAAGAATCTCATCCGCTACTGCCGAAACTGCGACCAGCAGCAGTTCTCCTATCTGGCAACACATACAATGCAAGGTATTTTCCCCTGAAGTATCTGAAATCATTTTACATTCCTCGAGGAAAATGACAGTCAAAAAATATGATTCAGTTTTAAAGCATTGGGAAATATACTGCAGAGAAGTTGAAGCAGATCCTGTACAAACTTCAGTAAACACAGTACTCAAATTTTTGCTGCGACTGTACAATGGAGGGTGTAAGTACAGTGGACTAGCTGCTACCCGCAGTGCCCTATCTTCCGTTGTGTGTTTGCCTGGCTATAAATCCATTGCTGAACATCCAATGATTTCCAGGTTTTTAAAAGGAGTGTACAACAAGCATCCTCCTCTCCCGAAATATTCAAGAATATGGGATATTAGTGTAGTCTTAAAATACTATGACTCTTTGCCACCAAATGAATTACTCGATCTCAAACAATTCACTCACAAGGTAGCAGTTCCTCTGATGATATTGGGGGCAAAAAGGAAACAGACTCTTTTGACAATAAATATAGACAACATAACGTTTTCTGGAAACCAGCTCATTATTTTACCAAACTCAGTACAGAAGCACAATAAGCCGGGTCAACATATTGGGGCAATCACATATAATCAATATGTTCAAAATCATTAACTGTGTATTGTTAATTGCATGGAAATATATTTACAGAAAGGGAAACATCTTGTTCCAGTGGATGTGAAACCACTTTTTATTACATATGGGACACCACATAAACCAGCTAGTAGTGACACCTTTTCAAGGTGGGTCAAGGCAGACCCAAAATCAGCTGGGGTTGACACGAGTGTCTTTCAAGCCCACAGCTGTGGGTCTGCCTCAGCAAGTAAAGCCAAGGAGAAAGGCATACCACTTCAATATATTCTAAAAAGAGGTTGTTGGAAAGCTGAGAGCACGTTCAGAACATTTTATGATAAACAAATTATTAACCATGGAACAGAAGAGGAAGAGGATTACGTTAATTTGATACTTAACTGGTGGAACATTTTTGTTTGAAATGACATTTATCAACATTGTTGGTCAACATTTTACTGTATGCCCCTATTCATGAGCTCAATTCAGTCCGAGCTTTAAAATCTCATGTGGTCAGCTGCTTCTCCGCAGGAGCAGTGACGTGGAATCACCAATTACCCGATCGTAGTGAAGGGTAAATGGGATTCCATGAACTGTGAACTGTGAGCAGTAGACTACGTGCCACACCCAGAATTCCCTCCCCTTTGAATTTTTCTGACTTCATTTCGCTATTCATTTTTCTTAGGGTTCGTCATTATAGCTTTAAATAGTGTTCCTGAGACTTTGCGTGCGCATCTCATGTAGTCTACTGCTCCTTGCAGTTCACAGTTCATGGAATCCCATTTACCCTTCACTACGATCAGGTAATTGGTGATTTCACAACAGACTCAAGACATATTATATGCAACAACGACGAGCACAACTCCTGGATGATCTTATAAAGCTTTGTTTGACCATAGAGGAAGATGACTACTGGCGTCACCGACTTGACATAATGTATGGAAAAGCTAAGCGAGTAGAAACAACCGTAAATCGACATAAAAGTGCAATGCAAATCAAAGATGTGGATGTTTCTCAGGTAACAAAAAATGTATGGAAGGTGCACTCTCAGGTCTTATTTTCTTCTTAACCTGATGCCACTGAACACGAAACAAGGGGTGAAAGTTACCAAATTGTCAATGAAATTGGAATGGCAAATACGATGGAGAACCTTCATACTGGTTTAAACGTTGATGAAGACAATGAGCACAGCAAAACAATTTGCAAAGTTGAAAAGAAAGGTGATCAGTGCTATGAGGATTTGTTTTTGACCCTGTGCCTTGAACTTTCTTGTGTTCGCTTGTCCAGCCATTTGTATCAATGCTCCTGCCCTGACCAAAGCCCCATGTGTGATCATATCCACAAAATCCACTCTGTTACAGTTCGCAATTATGCAACAAGAAGAAGCTATCAACCCGACAATGATCAGCAAGGTTCACAAGATGGCTTCGCAATACATATCATGGAAATCCACGGCACAGATTGGCAAAAAATGAGTGAAGGGAAATCAAAAGAGCGAGCAGTTGTTGCTCTGAAACAAATAGAAAGAGATCTTGAAAATTTAAAAGTCATGGGAATTTCAAGGATCTGTGTTGCACTGGAGTAACTAGCAATGGAATGTTCATCACTTGTCAAAGTCAACAAAGTTGTACCTGGCAAACGCGATGGAGCTATTGTTCCACGGAACGAAAAGCTGAAACTACAGTTCAGACCCAAAAAGATGGTCCAAACTTCAAAGAAAAGAAATCCATCGTCAGCTTTGTCAGGACCATCGCCAAAAAATCCTTGGAGATGCTTTCAAAAAAAAAGAAAGAAAATGTGACCAGTTCATGAAATCCGATCAAACACGGAAAGGCCCGAAGAAAAATCAAACAAAGACATGACAGATGAAGAACGCGCTGGTAAGAAAGATACATTTCCGAGAAGCACCACAATAACAAAGCACCTAAGCCCTCGTTTTATGATTGATGAGTCTGCATCAAGACATTCATTAAGCAAGACATTATTAAAAAATGGTCCCAACAACCTCAGCATTTTGGTTTTGAAATCTCTAAAGCTGGGATTATCCTCATTGGAATACAAGAAGTTGATTACCGCTGATCAAGGCTTTAAACAAAGGTGGCTATATGATGAAATCATAGACTCTTTTTGTTGGGTACTGGCCAAGGAGATCCCTGGTGTTCTCGCTTGTCCCACTCTTGTCACAGCAGCACTAGCTAGAAGGCACCAAAATGCATTGCGCATTGATAGACTGTGGTCAGATGATCCCCTTGATGACACGAAGATAATTTTAGCTCCCTGGAATCCTCGTGGGAACCACTGGGTACTGGTTTCAATTTTCAAGTTTCGATGATGTTTTAGTGGTTACCTGAAACATCAATTTAGGTTACCAATACCAAATTTCCCAATACTTTAGTTTTGGATATATTCAAAAACCATTTTCCATAACTTTGAACTATATATATATTGCTAATACTCTGGTCCTGGTGTTTTCAACCCTGTTGTTAAATATGAGACTGGCTGCCACAATTATTATCTTTAGACTAGCCGGGGAGCTCGCATTCAAGGGGGCAAGTGAAAAAAACTTAATGTGGTTGGCGCACTTCGTACGCTGTATTCGCTTTCGCTCGTGCCTCTTTAAACCCCATGTAGAATGGGTTAGCTCGCTATGCTCGCCTGTGGTTGACGCACTTCGTGTGCTGCATTTTCTTATGCTCATGCCTCTGCCTACTCCTCTTACAGCAGTTTGGCTCGCTCCGTTCGCCTGATAACCCCTCATCATAAATTGTTTACTAAAACTTTGGGCTTGTTTACATTAGGCCTAAGCGTGGCAAGTATGCCGCAGCAACAATGGCGGTCGCCTACTACAAAAACTACAACTATCTTACTCAAAAAACAAAAAAAAGCTATCACCTGTGTTCTCAATTGTCCCCTGTAATTTTCCAGAGGTCTCTCAAACAATTTGAAAGTCATTACACAGATAGTTCAGGTCTTAACACGCTTTGAAAGGCCCCAGTTATCCTTTATATGCAAAAAAATGTGTCTTCTCCAAAAGTACCTGTTGTTAAGCCCGAGGGCAAATTTGCATGATAACGAAAAACGTGTGACTGTTCACGTGAAGTCGCGAAAGAGCAAATCAAATTGCAGAAAAAGGGAAAACGGGTCAGGTGAAGAGCAAACACTTTGTTCGAAAATGGAGTTCGCAATACGAGTTTGGAAATTTCCCCACCGTAAACTGTAATTTTTTCGTGATTGCACAATTAGCAGGATAATTAATGGAAAAATTTAAAAAAATTTGAAAAATAGAAACCAAAAATAGATAACCTTGGTCTAATTAATAAATAGCATTTTCCATTTGCAATTTAGCCCAATAATTGTAGAAACGAAAAAGCCTTTTTGATGACATGGTTCGCTGTTTTGGCCCATTGTTTTGGGGCGTTCGACCTATTGTTTTGGTTTGAATCTATTGTTTTTGGCAAGAAAGTGTGTCATCACGTGACCTCTGCAGAATAGTAATAGTAGACTAGGGGTCATCACTCGCTTCACTCGTTCGCCCCAGCCCGTCAAGGAAAAAAGGCTTAATCTGGTTGGCGCGCTTCGCGCGCTGAACTCGCTCCCGCTCATGCCCATCAATTAGATTGGCTTGCTCCGCTTGCCTAAGAGTGTGTTATCAAGAACCGGTGATTGGATGGCGCGCGCTGCATTTGCTCGTGCTCATGCCCCATCCAATTGATTGCTTTGCTGCGCTCGCCTGATAGTCTGTTATTGAGATTAGTTAACTGGTTGGTACGCATGCGCGTGTTCTATTCGCTTTCGCTTATGCTTCCTACAGCATACTTTTGGGGTGTATGAATAGAGATTGCCAGATTAGCCTCGTTTTGAGAAATGTAGCCTCGTATTGGTGGACAGGGAAAAGTGGATCATATAGTGGCAATAGACCTCTGAAAACAAAATACTTTTGGTAAAAGGTTAGTGAAAAGCTAATTAATGTAAACCGTAAGTTAACTTAAATTTGACTAATATACATAGGTCATAACAGATGAGGTTTGATATTGGGCAAGAATTTCATTTCAATGAATATGATGTAGGTAATACATTGTCATTTTAGCAGTTTCCCATTTCAGTCAATTATTATGAGCCAATAGCCTGTCACAAAAGGCTACTGAAATTAAAATGTGATTGAAACTTACATAGACAGAATTCTCTTTCCATGAGTTTGTTAAGGATTCCATTGACTTTTCAAATATATATTGTAGTAAATGTTTGTTTAAGTCATTTGACAATTGCATGGTGTGAATAGCAAACATTAGTGACATTGACAGCTTTGGTTCAGCTCTTCAGCATTTGTTTCACTAAGTATCATATGGGAAAAAAGAAATAATTAATAGTGCCAAATAATACAGGACAATAGAACAATATGACAGTTGTGAAGCCGCATTGATTCCCTTTGTAGATTACTTCAAAAACATGTTTGAAATGCAAAATCTGTGAAAATTATATTTATGCTTTGCTACATAACTTGATGTACTAATAGAAAGAGGTAGATAAAGATCGTTTATCAATTAGTGGAAACAAACTTTCATGTTGTTGTAATATATTTTCATTGGCTTTCTGCACTTGTGCATTAAGAGGCTGGTAAATGTCAATTGTTAATGTTCATGTAATGCATGAATTATTAATTAGATGACCTACATGTGTGTATGTAACATCAAGGTTAGTTTTCCTAGAGCTTAATACAATTATTATTGTAAACATCATTACAGTAGTTTCCTTGACATACAACAATGAAACTAAACAGGAAAAGCCTTTGAAGATGATTTTCAGGTCATTCATCATTAATATTGGGAAAAAACTTTAGTTTCAAGAAGATGTTGATGTGTGTAACACATAGAGGCAATGAACACAAAGGAATCCATAAAGTGGCAAATACTGGGAAGAATTATTTGAGTCCAACTGGCACTCGTAGGCACATATAGTCAGGGCACCAGAAATTTATTTTTGAATCAGCGAAACTGTAAAGTTGTAAAACAATTGTTGAGGTTTGCATGGCCTAACCGAAGAAACTGTCGTGTCGTGTGTCGGGGGCAATCAGTCAAATTTGGATGGCCTAACAAAAATTAAGCTGGCGATTGAATTGCAAATGGTTAAATATAAGATCTAAATGTATTCACCTACCTGTAAGACACATGTAAAATGATCTATGTAAATCTGGAGATAGTTTTCAGACTTAAAGTTGTCCTCTTGATAATTTTTTGTGATGCCAAAGTTAAACTGTTTCATGAATCAAATTCATATTTCATAAGGCATTTCAAAAGTTAGCGGTGCCATTGATGGAAATGATGCGAAAGTCTTGTTCAATGTGATACAATGGCCTCGTTTCAATGTGAGAAAAACTTCTATTATTGGTTAAGATAAACTACAGAAATGCATCTCATTAAAAATTAACATTGATGAAGGTTATTAGATACTAATAGAGAGTAGATTAATCCTGCAATCTTTTTATATACGTAAAAATTACATTAGTAAAAAAATAGTAATCAATTAATTATTATTCTTGACAGTTATCAATGGATGGCGAAGATGAATGAGAGATAATTGGTCCCGTATGTAGATTGTAATCTATTCCTATCGAATTGTAAGAACCTCCTTCCAACTAGAACGAGGAATGGGGTGCGAAAGGAGATTCGCTGTTTGGAAGGAGGACCTTATCAGTCCGGTTCTGCGAGCCGTCGCCAGGGGAGGAGGGAGGGATCGAAAAAATATCTCTGCGAATAGATCGTTGCTTGAAAGGAGTGAATGAAAGAAAGGCATGGCCTTAAATAAATGCTAGGTCCCTAGGGCACAAATCTTTCATGGAATTTCTGTTCTTATTGAAATTCGGTGTCCACAATCCGATGAGAATAGTAATCTATTCCCATTGAATTGTAAGAGCCTCCTTCCAACTAGAACGAGGAATGTGGTGCTCTCGGAGATAACCTGTTTGTATATCAACATGATCAGAAAAAGGGGGAGTCAACGTAGATAAAAAGTGACACAATTTACTGAAAAAGGTTATCTCTCCATAACTCAAGAAAACGAATCGATGATAGAAATGTACAGAATCAAAAAAGTACAAAATAAGGCAATCGGTCATATAAAGGCTTAGCATTCTTCAGACTGTACATATCCCGGAAATCTCGCTCCAACTGGTACTTAGAAGTTGGCGAAGCAGAAGAATGAGTGGCTGCGTTCTGTGAGAGAATCCTTGAAGGACATCCTGCACCGGTTACCTTATCATACTGGCAGTAATACTGAGCCATTTCAGTGCTCTTCCATCCGATATGACCTGCTATTTGCTTGTCCGAGACGCCAAGCATCGCGAGAGTAATGGAGCATCCACTTCTAAGGCTGTGCATTGTCTCACCCTGATTGATGGATAGGTCATTCAAATGCTTTTGCAGTCTGTTAGCCACGGCTGAACCAACAAACGGTTCCGCTTTTATTCTTGCGTGACCATCCGTTGCTCTAAATAAAAAACCTGTGCTGAGATCTAACCCCATGTTCTGAGACAACTCCAGATAGCACAACAGATTCTTTACAGGAAAGATAGGGGACTTCGGTATTCGTTGAATAGAAAAGACATGAGCTCTGTTTCCCCTTAAGCACTTTCCATATACTTGCTTAAAAACGTACCCATTACCATCCTCTAGACGTACTACCTCCGTTGACTTAACTCTCCCCAAATCTGACGCTCGATCACCCGAGAAAATATCTATTGTGAAGAAGGCCAGATCCCTGGCCAGAATGTACAAGAATACAGGCTTGAGGTTTTGTTCTAGCATTAGAGACCTAAGATGAATACAAAGCTTTTCTAGCTTATCCATGAACAGGGGTACAGCCTGAACTGGAAATGCTCTCGCGATGGTTTGTTCCTCAAGCACTAGAGCGTGGTACTCATTGACCAAGGAATGAGTAGCAGGATTCCCAGTGTTCAACTCGCAGTTCCAGCTGGTTCCTCTACCAACTTCCCTAAAAATTGACCTCAATTTTCCAATATTGTTATCTACTGTGCCAGCAGCGAGACCTCGTCGGCATAAACAGTTACCTGAATTTCTCTGTGCTAAGCAGGCCTTGGAATGAACAACTGTCTTGCCGAACTTATCCCTCCAAACCAGGAAATGCACAACATCTCTTGGGGACGCAGCAGCTATCTTTTTTTTCCAGGAAGAGACCAAAGAAAGGACTCGAGCTGAGCCTGGAGACAACTTTTCTGTTTCTGGTACGGCTTGTTATTTTTAAACTGTGCAAGGCGCACTTATCTATCATTTATTTTCTCCTGGTCAATGTCCACTAACGATGGCTCTCTGGTCAACTGAAAGGTTCCTCTTCTGCAACCACATCGCTGACAAAAATGATGACCATGGTCATTAGGGTGACCACACTCCACGCAGTGTACAGCTGGCTTCCATATCCTAGGTATCTCGGGTTCGTTCTGAAAAGAAAGTTAGAAAAAGATTCTAAATGCATGCAAATCCCATGGAAGTGGTCTTGTGTGCCAGCCCAACTTCTTGTCTGGAGGGAAAAATATGACATCTTGTTGGCCCTTTTTCCCTAACAAACAACTGTCAGCTGCGTATGAATTAATTAGAGGCCACCAGAACTTTCTCGGCAATACATCAAAGGCAAGGAAGGTCACTCGAATCAGAGAATCTTTAAGGAATTTTAAGAGTGGACCAATAAGTACGAACGGCGGGAAGATGTAATAATTCTCTTTCGACACGAAGGACTGTGCGAAGACATTCACCCCTGCAGAATTGGGACATGGATGCCGAGAGAAAAACTTTAAGTCAGCTCCTGAACGGTTTTTCCTTACATTTGACGGAATCGCCATAAGATCGAACGTATGAGGACCAAACAATGATTCAACGTGCTGCCATGCTTTTTCTGACAAACGGCAATCAATATCAGATAAAAGTCTTGATGGAGCGTCAGCAGCCATCTTTCCGGAAGGTGTGTAGCTTAAAGAGAGAGTGACATTTAGCTTAAGGCAAAGAAACACAACTGCTTCATTTCCTTTACAAGATCTTGATTTCGACCTCCCTCATTGTTCCAGAAGCGTAACAGGTTTGTATTATCAACTTCAGCATCTACCCTGTGATTTTGAACAGAATTTGAAAAGGCAACTGATGTGTTATACAAAGCTTTTGCCTCCCGTAAGGCTATACGAGAGGCTGCATCAGTAACGCACCAATAATCACGAGCAACTGAACGCGTCGAGCCATCCGGGGAAAATAAGATTCCACCCCAACCCGAATTTGAAGCATCGGAGCAGAGAGCGATTCTTATATGCTTCTCATCCTTCCATGGTAAGTGACCGTCCCAACAATCCAAGAATCTCCTATGTTCAATCTCCGCTCTCATATTGGTAGTTATTTTAACCGGTTTGGTACTCTTTATACCTTTGCTAATACCGTCATAAATCTCCCGCGAGAACAACCTCGCAGCAGGAACTGCCAGAGAAAAAGAGGCGATTTTCCCTGCGAATTTTTGTAGAGTATTAAGTGATGCATGATTTGCCTTGAGAAGGGACTCTCTTGATATAGAAAACTTTTCCCTTTTCTCTTGTGGGAGACGGAAAGTTTGATCCACTGAATCGGATATCCCCAGGTAGACAATTCTCTGAACGGGTTCCAAAACCGACTTTTTTATCCCAATAAAATACCCACAATGCACTAGAACTAGGGCACAGACAAATAAACTCGCCTCTGCTAACTCGAAATTAGTCCACTCTCGACCAGGTTTGACTCCAGGGTTTAGTTGTCCAATGTGCCTGTCATCTATGTACTGAGAAATCGGAACACCATTGCTGCGTATGAAGTGTGAGGCCCCGAGCCCTACGGTTTGGTAAACATATGCACTAGGGCTCCAACCAAAAGGCAAAGTATTATACACAAAATACCAATTTTGCCAATGGAGGCCAAAAAACGGTTTACTGTCTTCCGTTAGCTCGATGTGGTCATATCCTGACTTATCATCCAATTTCGTTTGAAAATGATTCTTTCCTACATACCGGGGTAAATCAGTGATGGAATCAAGCTTTACCGAGGGAGCCTTCATCCATAAGTTCAGAAACCGCTCGTCGTGGCACATGCGAGGTTTGGAGGGCTCGATAGTTATTGGCATAACCAGATGTGGGGGGGGGGTACATTCCCCTCTTTTACCCCAAACTGACAGCGACCCATTGCCAACTCGTTCAAGAATGGATTCATTAATGAAATCCTCAAAATCAACACAGCTTTTACTGTTAGGCAATGCTAATCTAGGTGGCCTTTCTGAATCATATCTTCTCCCCTTAAAATCACCCTTGAAGGGCACCATAAAATCGAATACAGAAACTTTTGACTGAATAAAACTTAGAATTTCATCTCTTTTGTGGTAACCTTCCAGAATTGTATCCCAAGTATCCGAGTGGTGGTGTAATTCACCTGCTACAAAATAATCAGGATTTCTAAAAATCAAATCTCTCCCGTTGGCTTTTCGATTTCCACATAGAATATCATCTATTGAGGTCAAGGGTTCCAAAACGGCTGGGACGGAGGGTCCACCATCCTTACAAATCCAGGAAATATTCTCTCTGCTTTTTATGCCATGATCAACCAGCAAAGGCTGTAACTTAGCTTCGAATGACAGGGCAGTATCTTTTAACTACAAAAATGAAATATCAAATCTATAGAAATGAATCTTAAAAGAGAAAAAGTAGGAAGAAAAGGGACCCTCCGACCAAGCCACATGCAACCCAGTCCACAACCGAGTGTAAAGGCCTACGAGTTAGACCCCCAATTGGCTTGATAGGTGGGGAGAGAAACACTTCTGGCAACCAAACAG
>RQOL01000120.1:197421-261088 GCA_013076295.1 Sanderia malayensis
CAAAACAACAGAAACCCACTCCATTATTGTTGAAGATTACTGTCCCACTCACATCGAAGGCCAAAACAATAGAAATCCACCCCACTTTTGTTGAAGATCACTGTCCCACTGAGAGTGAACACCAAAACAATAGAAACCCACCCCACTTTTCTTCAAGATCACTGTCCCACTCAGATCGAAGGCCAAAACAATAGAAATCCACCCCACTTTTCTTGAAGATCACTGTCCCACTCAAATCGAAGGCCAAAACAACAGAAACCCCCTCCACTTTTGTTGAAGTTCACTGTCCCACTCATATCGAAGGTCAAAACAATAGAAATCCACCCCACTTTTCTTCCAGATCACTGTCCCACTCAGATTGAAAGCCAAAATAACAGAAACCCACCCAAATTTTGTTGAACATCGCTGTTCCACTCAGATAGAAGGTCAAAACTTCAGAAACCCACCCCCCTTTTGTTGAAGATCGCTGTTCCACTCAGATCGAAGGCCAAAACAATAGAAACTCGCCCCACTTTTTTCAAGATCACTGTCCCACTCAGATCGAAGGCCAAAACAATAGAAACCCACCCCACTTTTATTGAAGATCATTGTCCCACTCACATTGAAGGCCAAAACAATAGAAATGCACCCCACTTTTGTTGAAGATCACTGTCCCACTCACATCGAAGGCCAAACCAATAGAAATCCACCCCACTTTTGTTGAAGATCACTACCCCCCTCACATCGAAGGCCAAAACAATAGAAATCCACCCCACTTTTGTTGAAGATCACTGTCCCACTGAGATTGAACGCCAAAAGAATAGAAACCCACCCCACTTTTCTTCAAGATCACTGTCCCACTCAGATCGAAGGCCAAAACAATAGAAATCCACCCCACTTTTCTTCAAGATCACTGTCCCACTCAGATCGAAAGCCAAAATAACAGAAACCCACCCCACTTTTGTTGAAGATCGCTGTTCCACTCAGATAGAAGGCCAAAACATCAGAAACCCACCCCCCCTTTTGTTGAAGATCGCTGTTCCACTCAGATCGAAGGCCAAAACAATAGAAACCCGCCCCACTTTTTTTCAAGATCACTGTCCCACTCAGATCGAAGGCCAAAACAGTAGAAACCCACCCCACTTTTATTAAAGATCACTGTCCCACTCACATTGAAGGCCAAATCAATAGAAATCCACCCCACTTTTCTTCAAGATCACTGTCCCACTCAGATCGAAGGCCAAAACAATAGAAATCCACCCCACTGTTCTTCAAGATCACTGTCCCACTCAGATCGAAGGCCAAAACAATAGAAACCCACCCCACTTTTCGTCAAGATCACTGTCCCAATCACATCGAAGGCCAAAACAACAGAAACCCACTCCACTTTTGTTGAAGATCACTGTCCCACTCAGATCGAAGGCCAAAACAATAGAAATCCACCCCACTTTTTTTCAAGATCACTGTCCCACTCAAATCGAAGGCCAAAACAATAGAAACCCGCCCAACTTTTTTCAAGATCACTGTCCCACTCAGATCGAAGGCCAAAACAATAGAAACCCACCCCACTTTTATTGAAGATCATTGTCCCACTCACATTGAAGGCCAAAACAATAGAAATCCACCCCACTTTTGTTGAAGATCACTGTCCCACTCACATCGAAGGCCAAAACAATAGAAATCCACCCCACTTTTGTTGTAGATCACTGTCCCACTGAGATTGAACGCCGAAACAATAGAAACCCACCCCACTTTTCTTCAAGATCACTGTCCCACTCAGATCGAAGGCCAAAACAATAGAAATCCACCCCACTTTTCTTCAAGATCACTGTCCCACTCAGATCGAAAGCCAAAATAACAGAAACCCACCCCACTTTTGTTGAAGATCGCTGTTCTACTCAGATAGAAGGCCAAAACATCAGAAACCCACCCCCCCTTTTGTTGAAGATCGCTGTTCCACTCAGATCGAAGGCCAAAACAATAGAAACCCGCCCCACTTTTTTTCAAGATCACTGTCCCACTCAGATCGAAGGCCAAAACAGTAGAAACCCACCCCACTTTTATTAAAGATCACTGTCCCACTCACATTGAAGGCCAAATCAATAGAAATCCACCCCACTTTTCTTCAAGATCACTGTCCCACTCAGATCGAAGGCCAAAACAATAGAAATCCACCCCACTGTTCTTCAAGATCACTGTCCCACTCAGATCGAAGGCCAAAACAATAGAAACCCACCCCACTTTTCGTCAAGATCACTGTCCCAATCACATCGAAGGCCAAAACAACAGAAACCCACTCCACTTTTGTTGAAGATCACTGTCCCACTCAGATCGAAGGCCAAAACAATAGAAATCCACCCCACTTTTTTTCAAGATCACTGTCCCACTCAAATCGAAGGCCAAAACAATAGAAACCCGCCCAACTTTTTTCAAGATCACTGTCCCACTCAGATCGAAGGCCAAAACAATAGAAACCCACCCCACTTTTCGTCAAGATCACTGTCCCAATCACATCGAAGGCCAAAACAACAGAAACCCACTCCACTTTTGTTGAAGATCACTGTCCCACTCAGATCGAAAGCCAAAATAACAGAAACCCACCCCACTTTTGTTGAAGATCGCTGTTCCACTCAGATAGAAGGCCAAAACATCAGAAACCCACCCCCCCTTTTGTTGAAGATCGCTGTTCCACTCAGATCGAAGGCCAAAACAATAGAAACCCGCCCCACTTTTTTTCAAGATTACTGTCCCACTCAGATCGAAGGCCAAAACAGTAGAAACCCACCCCACTTTTATTAAAGATCACTGTCCCACTCACATTGAAGGCCAAATCAATAGAAATCCACCCCACTTTTCTTCAAGATCACTGTCCCACTCAGATCGAAGGCCAAAACAATAGAAATCCACCCCACTGTTCTTCAAGATCACTGTCCCACTCAGATCGAAGGCCAAAACAATAGAAACCCACCCCACTTTTCGTCAAGATCACTGTCCCAATCACATCGAAGGCCAAAACAACAGAAACCCACTCCACTTTTGTTGAAGATCACTGTCCCACTCAGATCGAAGGCCAAAACAATAGAAATCCACCCCACTTTTTTTCAAGATCACTGTCCCACTCAAATCGAAGGCCAAAACAATAGAAACCCGCCCAACTTTTTTCAAGATCACTGTCCCACTCAGATCGAAGGCCAAAACAATAGAAACCCACCCCACTTTTATTGAAGATCATTGTCCCACTCACATTGAAGGCCAAAACAATAGAAATCCACCCCACTTTTGTTGAAGATCACTGTCCCACTCACATCGAAGGCCAAAACAATAGAAATCCACCCCACTTTTGTTGAAGATCACTGTCCCACTCACATCGAAGGCCAAAACAATAGAAATCCACCCCACTTTTGTTGAAGATCACAACCCCCCCCCCCACATCGAAGGCCAAAACAATAGAACTCCATCCCACTTTTGTTGAAGATCACTGTCCCACTGAGATTGAACGCCAAAAGAATAGAAACCCACCCCACTTTTCTTCAAGATCACTGTCCCACTCAGATCGAAGGCCAAAACAATAGAAATCCACCCCACTGTTCTTCAAGATCACTGTCCCACTCAGATCGAAGGCCAAAACAATAGAAATCCACCCCACTTTTTTTCAAGATCACTGTCCCACTCAGATCGAAGGCCAAAACAACAGAAACCCACTCCACTATTGTTGAAGATTACTGTCCCACTCACATCGAAGGCCAAAACAATAGAAATCCACCCCACTTTTGTTGAACATCACTGTCCCACTGAGATTGAACGCCAAAACAATAGAAACCCACCCCACTTTTCTTCAAGATCACTGTCCCACTCAGATCGAAGGCCAAAACAATAGAAATCCACCCCACTTTTCTTCAAGATCACTGTCCCACTCAGATCGAAAGCCAAAATAACAGAAACCCACCCCACTTTTGTTGAAGATCGCTGTTCCACTCAGATAGAAGGCCAAAACATCAGAAACCCACCCCCCCTTTTGTTGAAGATCGCTGTTCCACTCAGATCGAAGGCCAAAACAATAGAAACCCGCCCCACTTTTTTTCAAGATCACTGTCCCACTCAGATCGAAGGCCAAAACAGTAGAAACCCACCCCACTTTTATTAAAGATCACTGTCCCACTCACATTGAAGGCCAAATCAATAGAAATCCGCCCCACTTTTTTTCAAGATCACTGTCCCACTCAGATCGAAGGCCAAAACAATAGAAATCCACCCCACTGTTCTTCAAGATCACTGTCCCACTCAGATCGAAGGCCAAAACAATAGAAACCCACCCCACTTTTCGTCAAGATCACTGTCCCAATCACATCGAAGGCCAAAACAACAGAAACCCACTCCACTTTTGTTGAAGATCACTGTCCCACTCAGATCGAAGGCCAAAACAATAGAAATCCACCCCACTTTTTTTCAAGATCACTGTCCCACTCACATCGAAGGCCAAAACAATAGAAACCCACCCCACTTTTCTTGAAGATCACTGTCCCACTCACATCGAAGGCCAAAACAACAGAAACCCCCTCCACTTTTGTTGAAGTTCACTGTCCCACTCATATTGAAGGCCAAAACAGTAGAAATCCACCCCACTTTTCTTCAAGATCACTGTCCCACTCAGATTGAAAGCCAAAATAACAGAAACCCACCCCACTTTTGTTGAAGATCGCTGTTACACTCAGATAGAAGGCCAAAACATCAGAAACCCACCCCCCTTTTGTTGAAGATCGCTGTTGCACTCACATCGAAGGCCAACACACTAGGAACCGGCCTTCCTAGTTTTGCTACTAGGAGTCATCACTCGCTTTTGCTTGTCCGCCCCAACCTGTCATGTAAAAAAAGCTTAATGTGGTTGGCGCGCTTTGCGCTCTGCACTCGCTCCTGCTCATTCCCATACATACAAACATACATACCTACTATACAGCCATACTATACTGACATGCTATACCTACATACTATACCTACTATAACATGAACATCGTGTTATACCCATTATGAAATCATATTATACCTACATGCTATACCAACATACTATACCTATTATAAAACCATATTATACCTACTATACCTACAATATAAACAAACAATACCTAGTATAAAAAAACTATATCTACATACCTACATACATACATACCTACATACATACCTACATACATACCTACATACTTACATACATACCTACATATATACATACATACATATTTACATACATACATACCTACATTCATACATACTTACATACATACCTACATACCTACATACCTACATTCATACCTACATACATACATATACATACCCTACATAAATACATACATACCCTACAATACATACTACGTTACGTAAGGTGATGTAACATTTGTAAAACACGTAAAGGTGGGAGGTCAAATCTCCCTCCTGGCAAGCGACCGTGCCAGACTCACCATGCGGCCCTGGAAAGCCCTTTCTGAATATTGATATTTTCAGTGTAAAGTTGGAGAAGAAAAGTTGCCCCAGGAAAATCAATCCATCCTCAAAAAATTAAACTCCATCCCCATTAAAAATTATATAAACACGTAGCTCAGGATACAGCAAATACGTTGCAAACAGTTTCATCTGTTAAATAAGTAATACTGAATTCTTAGAGACAATTTAGTGGAATTTAATGAATTTTCGGAGCCGTGCAAAAAGCAAAACCTTTGAACACACTTTAGCAAGTAAAAATAGTATTTGACGTAGCAAATAGTAATCCAGCTGAACTCAAAAACACAAACATGAAAGTAATATGTTGGGGAACAATTATCGAAAGTTTTTGGGTAAAAAATAATCAATTGTGGCAGGCTAAAATTGAATTTTCGTAAATGCAAAAACAACGCTTGTTACATGAAAAATTGCTCCTTCCCGAGAGAAAAGCAACTTTGTTCGAAACCTGTAAAAAACAAAAAAAAACATTATTTTAGTTGTGTTATCAGACAACACTTGTCAAAAATTTAAACGGTGAAAATCGTGCAAATAGGTCCGGAAAAATTCAAAATTTTGACAATGGCCTAAGCGTTGCTAGCATGCCGAAGCAACAATGGCGGTCGCCTACTATAAAACTGACAACTATTTCATTCAAAAAACAAAACAAAGCTATCACCTGTGTTCTCCATTGTTTCCTGCAACTCTCCAGGTGTCTTTCAAACAATTAAGAGCTCTTTACCAAGATAATTCAGCTGGTAAAACACTTTGAAAGGCGTCCACCTCATCTTTTTGTGTACGAAACAAAACCACGCGTCTCCTCCAAAAGTACCTGCCGCCAGCCGAGGACAAATTTGCATGATAACGAAAAACACGTCACTGTTCGCGTGGGTTGTGAGAAGAGCCAATCAAATTGCAGTAAAAGGCAAAACGTGTCACGTGAAGAGCAAATACTTTGTTCGAAAATGGAGTTCGTGACGCGAATTTGGAAGTTTCGACAGCATAAACCATCGTTTTTTCGTGATAGCACAATTAGTGGAATAATTAATGGAATAACTCGAAAACTCTTTTAAAATAGACTTCCAAAAATAGATAACTTTTGCCTACTCCAGAAACGGAGCCTTTCCATGCAAGTCTCAACCTTTTGCGACCCCATTGAAAAAAGCCTTATTGATCACCGATGCGCCGTTTTGTCCCATTGTTTCTGAGCGTTCGACCTATTGTTTCGGCTCGAATCTATTGTTTTTGGCAAGAAAGTGCGTCATCACGTGACCTCCGCAGAATATATATATTAGACTAGGGGTCATCACTCGCTTCGCTCGTTCGCCCCAGCCCATCAAGTAAAAAAAGCTTAGTCTGGTTGGCGCACTTCGTGCGCTGCATTCGCTTACGCTCATGCCACTTTCCACCCCACGTACAATGGGTTAGCTCGCTGCGCTCGCCTGTCCATTTATTATCAAGAAACATAGACTGATAGGGCGCACTTAGTGCGCTGCATTCGCTTACGCTGATGCCCCTTTCAACCCCAGTTACATTGGGTTAGCTCGCTGCGCTCGCCTGTCTATCTATTATCAAGAAACAAAGACTGATAGGGGGCACTTCGTGCGCTGCATTCGCTTACGCTCATGCCCCTTTCAACCCCACGTACGATGGGTTAGTTCCCTGCACTCGCCTGTCTATCTATTATTAAGAAACATAGACTGATAGGGCGCACTTCGTGCGCTGCATTTGCTTACGCTCATGCCCCTTTCAACCCCACATACAATGGGTTAGCTCCCTGCACTCGCCTGTCTATCTATTATCAAGAAACATGGACTGATAGGGCGCACTTTGTCCGCTGCATTCGCTTACGCTGATGCCCCTTTCAACCCCACTTACAATGGGTTAGCTCGCTGCGCTCGCATGTCTATTTATTATCAAGAAACATAGACTGATAGGGCGCACTTTGTGCGCTGCATTCGCTTACGCTCATGCCTCTGCCTACTCCTCTTGCAACAGTTTGGCTCGCTTCGCTCGCCTGATAACCCCTTATCATAATTTGTTTATTAAAACTTTGGGCTTGTTTACATTAGGCCTAAGCGTCGCAAGCATGCCGAAGCAACAATGGCGGTCGCCTACTACCTAAACTACAACTATCTCACTCAAAAAACAAAACAACGCTATCACCTGTGTTCTCAATTGTTTCCTGTAATTTTCCAGAGGTCTCTCAAACAATTACCAAGTCTTTACAAAGATAATTCAGGCCGTAAAACACTTTGAAAGGCGCCGAGTTTTCTTTTGTGTGCAAAACAAAAACACGCGTCTTCTCCAAAAGTACCTGCTGTTCAACCCGAGGGCACATTTGCATGATAACGAAAATTGCGTGACTGCTCACGTGAAGATGCGAAAGAGCCAATCAAATTACAGCAAAAGGCGAAACAGGTCACATGAACAGCGAATACTATGCTCGAAAATGGAGTTTGCAACCCGAATTTGGAAGTTTCGCCACCGTAAACCGTAGTTTTTTCGTGATGGCACAATTAGCAGAATAATTAGTGGAATAATTCAATAATTTGGGAGAAAATCGAAAAACAAAATCCATTACCCTGGTTAAATTAATAAACCAAGCATTCAGTGTGAATTTCATTGCCATATATCCACATACAAAAAAGCCTTTGTGATTACACGGTTCGCCGTTTCGGCCCATTGTTTTGAGGCGTTCGACCTATTGTTTCGAGTCAAATCTATTGTTTTTGGCAAGAAAGTGCGTCATCACGTGACCTCCGCAGAATAGTAATATTAGATGTTGGATTTCTTTAACAAGCACTACCGACCATTGATGTACTCGATCAATCATTTATGCATGGCAGGAGTGGTTTACGGTGAAAAGGATTTAGCAAATGTTATCTCAGTACTGCGCTCAAAACCGATTGCATGCATCGAAATTATTCGAAGAACGGTATTTCAAGCGGTCTCTGATGTTGTCACAACATCAGATATAGATGTGGTTGCAGTTTATGCTAAAAAGGGTCTTGCAAATGCATATTCAAACTGCTCGCTGAACTGTTGCTTGAGTGTTCTACTTAGCACCGTGCTCAGAACATATATTGTTCATCCTGAATACAAAGAATTCAGTGCCATGCGTGAACTACATAAGATAGCCTGCCATATCAGTTCACCCAGTGTGAATAGCAAGCAAAATGTTTTGGATGCAGTGGAAGACCTTTCTGAAAAGGCAGAGATGCCACTGCACACGAATACAAAGCATGACAGCATAGAATTATTTGAGAAATCATTAGAGCATTTCTTGTGAATTTTCCAGAATCTCCTATAAGGAAGATATTCTCCACAAACGTTTTCAATCTAAAGATATGTGTCAACTACAACGACTTCAGTGGATGCAATATGAATCAATTGGTAACGAAAGTAAGAATACCAAAATGCAGCAAAACTTTGCCATTGCAAAATCTCATGTGGGACTGCGAAACCGGAAAGTGTGACTACACTGAGAGCCGCTACAGAGGCCGCAACGATTCACATGTGTTCAAAGAGGTGTCTTTTACCGCAGAAAATCCGATCATATAAATGTTTACCACATTATAAGATCCCACCCAAGTTCCAACTAAAACCAAGATTGGTCCCCCCTGCGATCTGGATATGTGTAGCACTTCTCCAAAATATGATGTGGCTGAACATTCAAAGTATTCCTTGATTGCAACTATTAATTTTTATTGCCAAACATAATGTGGTCACTATGTTTCTCACTTGTTCGAAGCAGAAAGAGTATTCGTTTGTAATGATAACAAAGGTGTTTGGAAATCAGCAACTGAGGTTCTGTCGGAAAAGAAACTTCAGGAGAGTGTTTATGCTGTCTTTTACTTTAGCAAAGTGCCATATATGCAAAGCCTCATGAATACTTGTCAATGCCATGACTGTTAAATGGAGAAGACAGAGCTCAACAGTATTTTCATAATCCCAGACTTAACTCCTATGCAGAGAGACACGGACAAAAAGTTGAGGGATGAGTGCAAAAGCCGTCGGGATGCACGGGAAGATGTGATAATTCAAGCCAGAAAAGTAATACCCCAGTACAGCAGGAGAAACCCCCAGACAAAAGTGCATAACTCATGTCACAGAGATATCCACACAGGTACACATACACATTTGTAAATAGGAAGTTTTTGTTCAATTGTTATTACACTAATGCACAGAATATTGTCAACAAGGGTAATGAATTTTTAGACTTGGGGGACCAGGTGAAACCAAGGATAATCAGAATTACAGAATCGTGATGTAATGATGATTTACAGTTGAGTGAAATTCAGCTAACAGAAATTGATGTCTGGACAAATGACAGAAAGACAGGAATGGAGGAGGAGCTTTGTTATATGTGCACAGTTCTCCGAAGTCGTTAGCAGTATTTCTTTGAAGTGATATAGGACTTGTATTTAGTTCAACATGTTTTGTACACCACCGGGCACAGACCAGGAAGCACACCATCTGTGCTTGATCTCGTCTTCACAAAGGAAGAAAATATGATTGAAAGTGTTGTACATGTGGCCCCATTAGACAAAAGTGACCATGGTGGTCTTGTGTTTTTATTTACTAGTGAAACATCCATGGATGGAAATGAAATAACTAAAAAAAGTTGAACTACGTGAAAGGGAACTATAATGAAATGTCTAAGGAATTTCTGAAGTAAACTGGCAACAGGAATTTGGAAACAAGTTAGTTGGCATGGTCTTTTCTTAAACACTGTAATTAAAATTAAAAAGGGACATTGCCACTAAAGAACCGTATCAACCCAGACAGAAACTGTTATGTATCTCCGGATTGTAGTCTAAGTGTGTCCAAATGTCACATGGTCACAAGTAACTTAAAAACCTGAATACACGTAGAATAAAGTAGCAAATTTGCGTGATAAATTACTGGTGCAGAAGAATTGACGAGATTACGAAGAAAATCAACTGTGAGGGTTAACAATAGTAAATGCCAATAATCCAACAACATAAACTGGAATATAATGAATAATAAAAATAAGCAGAAGGCTATTAAATGTGCCTAGAGTCTGTTTGAGAGTCTATTATATTAGGTTATGTAACATATCAATAAAATTGAGGATAAATATTTCGAAAAAGTAGTTGGTATTGTGAATATTTTGGTGGAATGTGTTCTTACTGATAAAGATAAATGAAGTAAACTCCAAAGAAATAATATTCATAAAAACAGCAAAATCATGATACGTCGGCCAGGAGTAACTCGAACCTCGGGTAACTAAGGCCCTTTGCATCCCATAGAAAACTTTGCAAGTTTTTTCTAGGGTAAAAAACTCAATATACCTGCGCAGTGCAGGGTGCAGGGTGCAATAATAATAAAAATGATCACGATCATAATGATGAGCATGATGACGTTGATAGGTTTCCATGTTTCGTTGCTTTAGCTGTTGTTATGTGTGATATATTCACATTTTGTGCTATTTGATGGATTTGTTGCTATATTTGATGGGTGATAACAAACACTGACGTTACAATAGCAGAATAGTCTCTCTGCATTTATATGAAATGCTTTAACATTGTTCTCTCTTGCTACCGGTGGTTTAGATTGCGCAACGCTTCTGAAAAGGGTGGAATTTTGATTACGGTGCAAATGTCAATGTTGTGGCTCCACAGGATTTCGATTACTGCCACCACAGTTTCCTTGCTTACGATATGAAAACCTCAGTGATTTGCAACGACAGCGTGCTTTTGAGACAAAATTGCTTGCTCGAAAAGCATTTATTTCTGTTCCTATGCTCACCAAACGGCGCTTCATACTTCAAAACACTGCCTTTGACTCGCTACAATAATTACAGTGAAATAAAGCAAATTTGGCAGTTTTAAAGACATGGGTCATATTTCCCTAGGTCGTATAGTTGTGCGTCCGCGAGTCCCCAAGTCGTGGGATCCAGCAATTAGAACTACCCAGAAATAAAACCACTCAAAGGAAAAAATAAAACTACAAACAAAGAAAATAAAACCACATGCACAAGTAGAACAACAGACTGGACTCAAATTACCAACACGGACAGTATGCCCCAAAACCACAAGCACGAAAACCACAGAAAACATAAAAACCACAAAAAATAAAATAAAACGCTAATATATGTTACAGAAACCTTCATGGTGGAGGAGAAGCATTGATAAGAAAATTGCATAACGCAAGAAAACTTGTGAAAAATTTCAAGGGTAGTTCCAGGTCTCTATAGTTACATACAGGGAAAACAGAAAGTGAATATTTCTGTGGGTCAGTTGAGGAAACCAGATGGTAATATGACTGAGAAGGGCAGGGATACGGCTGGGGTTTTTAAATTTTTAAAGTCAGTGTTTGTAGAACAAGACAATACAAGAATACCAGAGTTTGAACCGCGAGTAGGAGACAGGGAGGCCATAAATGATATTAATTTTACATTGGCTGATGTTACAAATAGGTCTCTCAAACAAAGTCTCTCAAAGTTGAGAAATCGCCTTGGCCAGATAATCTATATCCGTTTGTTTTCAAAGTGTCATGATCAGTTGGCCCTTGTTCATCATATTCCCTACGTCCATCGACGAGGATAGTCTACCAGAGGAACGGAAGAGAGCCAATGTTACTCCAATTTGCAAGAAAGGCCCAAGAAGCAGCCCCGGAAATTATTATCATGTGAGCTTGACATCACAAGTGTGCATAATTATGGAATCCTTGTCACGAGGCGATCTGTTGAGACATGTGGAAAATTATAACTTGCAGACAGAGCACCAGCACGGTTTCACTAGGAACAAAAATGTTTCAAATTATTAGAAGCCAGCATGATGCGGATGCACTGCAGAACAACTTGGACAGTCTAATGGTTACTACGCTTTAACATCAGCAAGTGCAAAAGCGATGCATATTGGATTCCATAGTAGTGACAGAGAAAACACAATGTTAAAACCTGACGGAAGTGGATACATAGCAGTGCTAGATATATCTGAAGCAGAAAAGGATGTTGGAGTTTGGATTTCCAGGGATGCGAAACCAAGTACACAATGTAGCAAGTGTGTAACAAAGGCAATAAATGTTCTGAGAAGCATTAGAAGAGCTTTTAATTATTGGGACAAGCAATTGTTCATGATGCTGTATAAGACATACGTGAGGCCTCACCTGGAGTATTGCGTCCAGGCATGGAGCCCATACTACATCAAGGATATGAAACTAATTGAGTCAGTGCAGCACTGTGCAACCCATTTAGTGCCATTTCTGAAACATTGTTCATATGAAGAAAGGCTCAGAGCTCTGGAATTGTATTCTATGGAGTCACACAGATTCAGAGGAGATTTGATCGAGACTTTCAAAATGCTCAAAGGATTCGGGAGAGTTGATAATAGACAGTTTTTCACTCTGACAGAGACCGGTTGTACTAGAGGTCATCCACTCAAGTTGCAAAAGCCACAGGCACGTCCAGGGGTTAGAAAGCATTTCTTCGATGCAGTAGATCCATGGAACCACCTATCAGAGAAATGCGATCAGCTAGAACCAGAATTCAAAATTGAACTGGATTAGCAGTGGAAGAGAGAAGGACATGGGTATTCAATAGGCTATGCCTAAATCTAACCCATAAGCCTACAAGTAAGTCTGCAGTAAGTGGGCAGTTACATTTATTTTGAACATATCAACTCATCAGATAAGATAACCACCCTTTTGGGGTGGGGTGGTTATTAATTTTTTAGGCAACTCTAAAGCAAAGTTGAGGGCTAAAATCTCACAATATTTAATCAATGTTGAGTGCTGGGATCAGAGTCAGTTGCTGATTGCAAAAAAGTGTAATTTCAGCATTAAACATCATTGAATTGCATAGCCCTCTGAAATAGCTCTTGTTTTCCCAGAGATTAATTTCGTAATTAATTATGTAGCTACTAATTTAGCACCCGAATAATAATACGAGAACAGAAATAATCAGTTCTTTTTGTCCCAGGAGAAAGTTTGGTATTCTAATGATGCTCACTCGCCATGTGAAGTTCTGTTGGTTCATGAAGAAATAATATTGAAAACTACTTTGTGTTTCTTACGAAATCGAATTAATATTCATTAACTTTTAAACAGAGCTTATAGAGCAGAATTGGCAGGCACAGGTGGGAGTGAGACGCCTGTTCCATTGTAAAGTCAGAAAGACACACGGGAGTCTGCAAGAACATCAATGCAGTCCCTGGACATTATGATCAGATGCATGGGAGATGAGATGTACGAAAAATACGAGAAACGGCTTTAGATCAATTTATGACAAGAAAAGAAAATGATTTTCTAGGATTACAGCAATTTGATCTTCATGCATTACTGCGGTTTCACAAATTTTCTCTTCCATGAGTATGTGGCTTGGCCAGAGTTGTCAACAAAATGGCAAATGGAAGAAAACAGTACATCATACAGAAACGTTGAAATAAAGTTATTCGGATCAAGACCATTTCATCTGTACAGTATGTTCAAGGTGTGTATCAACCTAATGGTATTTTGTCAATAATTCTGTTTAAAACCTACCGAAAACCCATTTCACATCTCTTGTCAACCCAATCCTTTCCGCTGCACCAACTAAAATGTACCAGCAGATGATATGTGAAACAACTAAAACATTTTGAAATTTTTGAGCCAATAGACTATTGAAAAAAAAGACGATCCCAAATCCTGCATGAAATAGACAAGTGGTTTTTTCTTAATTCAAAGAATATATGCTGCGGACTTGAAGAAATTATTATCTTATTAAAAAATGAAGAACATTTTGAAGACATTAATATAACGAAACAATAAATTGTTTCATTATTTACGTTTGCAAGACAAAAATGTACACAATTCAGTAAAATTTGGGAAAACGGTAATTCAAGGTACTTGAAACTTTTCGGTATTCAAGTAATACCTCCTATAAAGAATTGTGATTGTAATTCCAGTAGACATAAAAATGCATTATTTATTTGTTAACTTTCATTAAATTTTGCACAGGGGAGAAATTCCACATCACGGAAAAAAAGCTTTTCTCCGAGAATTGATGTGACGAGAACCGACACTGTCCTAGCTGAAACTTCTCAGTTGATCAATGCGATCAAAATATAAATTTTTAGCCGGAAAATTATTCCAAATCAATCTGTGTCAGTTGTTTGAGTGTCATACACATAAAATAAAATAGACTCATTTCGAAATTATAAATACCAGGTGCAAGCAACAGATATGATCAAGTTATGATCAAGGTAGGATATGATCAAGTTATATTTAAGACAGAATAGCCTCCAATATGGAAGAGGAAGTTTTCAAGGCATTTGACAATGACACTGTTTTTAATTTACAAGAAACTAAGCTCAAGCGTTGCAGCAAAGAAAAAATATGCAATAAGAATTTCTTAAAAGTTTCTTAAATGGAATCAAATAAAATCACTGAAAACCAACTTTTTAAATAGAAAAGAAGGAAAAAACACAAGCTGACCATTTTCTTACATTTCATAACTCTTGGTACGTTTCATGTTCTTTTCATGTCTTCACGTCCTATAAACGCTTTCTTATAAAAACCTGCATATTAGCATTTTATATGCACTCCAGGTTTTGATGGAACTCAGCTAATTTCCAGTATTCCCAGTTACTTCAATCGCCTATTGCATATACATTATTAATCATTTTAGCAATCACAAGAAAGTGGTTGTTACGTGTGCGTGTGAAGTTACTTCAGCCATAAAGACAGTCTCAAGAGACACCTGAAAGGAAAATATAATTTACAGATGAATGGAAGCGAGAAAGGAACAGCTTGCATATATCCAGAATGCACAAAAATTTTTACCATCACAAGAAGCTCATCGGCCATTTGCAGACAGACCACAAAGTACACTTGCAAATATCTGACCAATTGTTCCCTTGCATAAAAGAGTTCGAGCATTGGAAGGAAGTAGAACAGTTAGAAAACTAGCCAGGCGTGGTCACTTGGCTCCCTCCCCGGAGCCCATCAAGTAAAAAAAGCTTAATCTGGTTGGTGTGCTTCACACACTGCATTCGCTCCCGCTCATGCCCATACATACATACCTACATACATACCTAAATATATACATGAGCCAGGCTCGGTCGCTTCGCTCCCTCCCTGGAGGCAGTTGAGTAAAAATAATCTTAATCTGGTTGGCAGGCTGCATTCGTTGCCGCTTATGCCCATACATACATACATACATACCTAAATACATACCTACATACCGACATATAAACCTACTATATACCTATTATACAAACATACTATACCTACTATACCTATTATACCAGCATACTATACCTACTATACAAACATACTATACCTACTATACCTACTATAAAAACATACTATACCTACTATAAAAACATACTATACCAACTATACCTACTATAAAAACATACTATACCTATTATATCTACTATGAAAACATACTATACATACTATACCTACAATAAAAACATACTATACCTACTGTACCTACTACAAAAACATACTATACCTACTAAAAACATACTATACATACTATGCCTACTATACAAATATACAAACACTTGTTGAAAGTTTAAATGAGGAAATTCGTGCAAATGGGACCTGAAAAATTCATAACTTTGACTTTGTTTTCATTGGGCCACAAAACAACAACTATTTGAACTTAAAATGCAAAACAAAGCTATCAGCTGTGTTCTCTATTGTTTCCTATGGCGCGCGATCACCGCCAAAAATAACACATTCAAAGTTATCACTGTCTTTTTACATATTCTCAAAATTTTAACAAAAAGTTTTGAAACTTGCACTGATTGATGTTGTTGTTTTCTAAAATTTAAAAATGTCCAGAACTTTCATTTCCAAAATTTCAACACTCGTAGAAGTTACACTTCTAAAATTTCAAGTAAAAAAGTTTCACTCCTAAAATTTCAACAACAACATTATTTTCAGTTTTGCCTCGACCTGGTATCAATGTCTTATTTTCATTGCTTATTTTCTTCCATATCAATAATGGCGGAAGAGCAGGAAGAGCCAGCCCCTCCTCGGCCTCTCGAGAATGTGACCAATCTGTTGCTTAACTTAGTCAGGCGGAAAAGGCGTGATTGTGAAAAATTTAATCTAAATGATGACAACGTTGCTGATTCATTTCACTTCAGGGTTGATTATATAAGACATACGATACTAAGATACGGTGCTGTTGCAAACACACCTGCACAGCTGCTGCCTTTGTTGGAAGAGGCAGCTACACTATTATCACGAAATGCAGTCGTTGGTCGTCCGGCATCAGGCAGCGTCTGCCAAGTTCTCAACGGAAAGGAGATCACTTGAGTCAACTCATCGGTCTTGGTTTTTCTGTGCCATTGATAAGCGTGTTGGGAATCCACGGCACACTTAAACCGATAGGCCCAAGAAATGATGATTAGACTGTATAACTAATAAAAATTATAATAATAATTAACATTGATAACACAACAATAAACCATTTAACTAAACTACAAATCAATAAAAGGCAACTAAATTACTAAAAAGTTCAAAAGAAGAATTACTTACGAAACTTTGACGAAGGCGATGCTACCGATTTTCAGAATGAATTTTACCCAGCTAAATTAAAAATACACTGCAAACGATTATATTAATTCTAAAACAATAGTAATTTGACTGTCAGATTAGCGCCTAAATGTCTAGTTTGCATACCCTTGCCAAGAGGTTGTTAGTCAGATTTAAGTCCTTAGTATCAATATACCCTCTTAGCAAGGGCATGCAACATGCGTCAATGATCTTATTCAATTCAGCACACACTCCCCTCGACAATTAAGGTCGTCTTGATTGACCTCCTCAATTGTGCTAATTATGGCCTTTGCATTCTTTGCTGCCATCCTTGAGCTTCTTCTCAACGAAGGTTCAACTGGCTCTCGGTGCTTTTGATGCACTTCTGCTACCAACTTTAAGGGATAAACTTGCTGCACTGCTCTTTCCATTCTTCTCTTGTTGCCATTGACTATGACTTCCAATGCTACTCCTCCTGCAACTGTATCATCCTTTCCTGTCAATAACTCCAATACTCTTCCCTTCTTCCACATCCCTCTGTGCACCCCTTTCTTTTCTATCTGCACAATGTCTCCGGGTTTCAATCTGTAATCAGTTCCTTCGGAATTGGATCGTTGCTTGTGAAAGTCTCCTAAACCAAGAAGATATTCCTTTTGCCAACGGTCCCAGATGCTGTTGAGCCTTGCTTCAATGTGTTTAAACCGCACTTTGCCATCTTCTTGTTCCTCGAACATTTCATTGGAATATCAGGCATCTGTACCAGTCTGTGTCCAAAGATCAGATGATTTGGTGTCATGCTTTCTTCCTCCAACTCCTCTCCTTGGTAGCACAAAGGGCGGTTATTAAGAATGGCCTGAACCTTCTTTAAAACAACTTCCATTTCTCTGAAGCGTAGCATGGGCTTACCCAGACATCTTCGTAGAATCCCTTTTGTCAGCCCCACCATCTTTTCAAACCATCCTCCCCACCAAGGTGCCAACGCCAAATTGAAGTTCCAGGTTATGTAGTTGTTTGCCAGATATGCTTGCACTTCAGGGTGCTCATACAGCTGATGCAAGTCTACTGCTGTCGCCCTGAATGTGCTGCCGTTGTCACTGATGATGAGGTTTGGCACTCCCCATGCTGCAATGAATCGTTCTAATGCCAATTTGAAGGTGGAGACAGTCATGTCCTCAACTAGCTCCAAATTCACCGCTCTTGTAGTGGCACATGTGAATAAAGCAAGGTATGACTTAGAGGTCTTTCCTTTTTCCGCTTTGAGGTAGAGTGGTCCCGCAAAGTCCACTCCAGTGTGCTGGAAAGGCCGTGTTCGGACCACTGTAGTGTCCGGTAATGGTGCCATGGCTGGGGCCTTTAGATGGCTGCCTGAAAGCAATCTGCATTGTTGACATCCTTTTATTATGGACTTCATCAACTGCCGACCTCTTGGAATCCAATACTGAGCTCTGACTTCAGCCAACGTTCTGTTCACTTTTTCATGTCCAATTCTCTGATGACATTCCTGCACAATCAACTCTGTAACCTTGTGCCGTGTGGGGAGGAGGATTGGGTCTTTCTGGTCAAAGGTCAGACTTGTGTTATTCAACCGACCTCCGCGTCTGATGAAGCCATCCGTGTGCAGATATGCACCCAAGTCTCTAGCTCTAGCTTCGTATTCTGCATCTCCCTTCATGTCTTTCTGCATGGCCTTGACAATCCACTCTCTAGTCTCTCTTAATTTCTCAATGCTCAGGACTTGTGATGTCACTCTACTATCCTTTGCCGTTCTGCAATTGTTAATGAATCGCTTCATTCTGGCAACGCAACCAAGAATTCTTCTGAGGCTACTGAATCTTCTCAGGTCGATTTCTTCTGTCAGCTTGATACTCCCCTCGTTAACAACTGTGAGTGTGGGGGATCTTTCTTCGATGGTGGCCTCTTCGTCTGGTTGGAAATTGGCTGGTTGCTTTCGCCAGTGCTCCTTTTCTCTCTTCAAGAATGTCGGCCCTTCCCACCACAATGGAGAATGCTGCAGTCTGCTTGCAGTCACACCACGTGTTCCCATGTCACTAGGGTTTATTTCAGTGGGGCAATGATACCATGTCGCTTTAGGAATCGTTTCATGGATCTCTTTCACTCTGTTATTTACGAAGGGTTTCCATGCTCCATTATTTGCAATCCAATATAGAGCAGTCAAGCTATCGAGCCAAATATTGATCTTGTCTAGCTTCCAACCATCCAAAGTTTTTATCATTGATTTCGCCAATCTTGCCCAAGTAACAGCAGATAGAAGTTCCAACCTCGGAATTGTCATCGTCTTCAGTGGAGCTAGTTTGCACTTTGCTGTCAATAATCTGCTGGTTATTTCTTACCCAGAAGGAATTCTGTAACAATCTCTGGAGATTTTCACAATAAACAGACAGCCATACACTGTTAAAGGGCCATTGGCACTCTGGCATATAGATGGAAACCATAAACTAATAAGGTTTAAGTATATCTCTTTCTCTTGTTTCCACCTGGTGGAATCGATGGCTATACACGATTGATTGTTTTCCTTGAATGGAGCTCTAATAATCAAGCTGCAACAGTGTTTGCATCATTTCAGAATGCGATTTGATCTTTTGGTCTTCCATCAACAGTTCGTACAGATAAGGGACTGGAGAATACAGAAATTGCACATTATATGCTAAATCATCCAGCCAGAGGCCCTGACAGAGGAAGTCATATTACAGGATGCAGTGTCCATAACCAGCATATTGAGCGCCTTTGGCGGGATGTGTTCATTGGTTGTACTCATATGTACTACAATTTGTTTTACAATATGGAAGACAATTTTATTTTAAATGCCACTTCTTTACAGCATCTCTTTGCATTACATTTTGTTTACCTGCCAAGAGTAAACCGTTCTTTGGAACAGTTTACAAATGGTTTCAACAACAGCCCATTGTCAACAGAATATTTTCAATCACCAATTCAGATGTGGGTGTGAGGTATTTTGGAAGGTAGAGGCACTGATGATGCTGAGCATGATGTACATCTCGAAAATATAACATCAAATATAAAATATTCTAAAACATAACATCAAATATAAAATATTCTGAAATATAACATCAAGAAGGATACATGTAATATAAAATCTTCTGAAATATAATGCCATTTCTCAATTCAGGTTCGAGATGATGGTGAATTTGGAATAGACTGGGAGGGCCCACCTCCCAATAAAGAATGGGATGGACCTGCTAATGAACAAGTTCATGTTCCAGGTATAGTGTTGCCAGATCATTTTCATCACGCAGTGGAAGATATTAATCCACTTGAAAATAGCGATTTCCATGGAGTCGACATTTACATGCGTGTTCTTGATCGCATTAGCAATTTTTAGTAAACAATAGGTTTGGGTACAGCCCCCTGGGTTTATGATCACCTTCAACAATGTTTGCCAAAATTGAAAAACGCCAAATGTGTATTCTGTAGATGTTACGTTTTTGTAAAAAGTCTAATTCTCTATAAAATTCTCCCAATATGTGGATCGAGTTGTTACCATGTATGGTAACTTGCATGTGATGTTGTTAGCAATGCTCTGAATGCAGAATTAAAATCTTCCCGATCTTTGAAATTTTTTGGCACATGTACTTCAAGTATACATGTTGACACAAAAAAGGCATCTCCATCAAGAAAATTTACTGTCACTTGTCTTTTTGGTAGGAATCTGCTGGGTAGCATGGTTGAACCAGTCAGACATTTCATTGTGCATTTCAGTTCTACAAAAAATCCGAATTTATTCTCTCACAAATACTGCAATTAAAAAACAACTCAAAAATTGGTTCTGATCAATTTATCAATATTTGAAAAAGATAAACTCTTATCAAACAGAGTATTTTCAATGCTTATTGAGTGGTGCACGAGTTTCTGCTTCGTTAGAATGAAGTCTTGATGGCACTTTACCAATTTGACTCAGAAACCACCTTGACAGTGTTGTTCATGAAATTATGTCTGATTTATTTTCAAATGACTGTTTATTTTCAATCAATCTGAGGAGCGCAAAAAAATATCCACTGTCTAACAAACAAGTACAAAAAATAAATTATGAATTATTTTACCTTTTTAGTCACAATCAGTTACAAACTCCTGCAACACGTCCCACACATATTTTGATGAATCATCCATCTCCATGATGTCAGTCTCCAACAGTTCCAGAACAGCATCTGGTGTCAATACGTCCCCATTCCATACAAAACATTGCTCAAAATGCTCTGGATGAGCCCTCATGCTTTGAAGTAACCCCAGTGCTTCCAAAGCCTTGCCAAACTTTTGAATTGCTTTTTCTCGCTTTATGATTACATCATACTGTAGCAGCCACTGCACCAACATGAGTTTATTTTCAATCTGTTCATAAAAATAACTCACTAATAATTATCTTATGAAAGCATCTTATTGAACAAGCAAAAGCAAAACAGCAAAAAAGTGTTTTTATTGAGTTTGAAATGCCTGACAAAAAGTGTTTTTTATTGAGTTCATTTCAAAATAAATGGATCTAATAAAGGCAATTTTTCACATGACAAATATTGTTAGGGCACAAAGCAATGAAAGCCATGCATGCACGAAGAGAGCTATTGACCTCTTAGTTCGATATGTGGGATGAATAATGAACTAATTTGAACTTCAAAATATGCAAAAACATACCGTAAGAGCTATAGATTTATCCCAGTGACTCTCCTCCAGCCCAATTTGAATATCCGACTCTTTTAGGCTTTCATGCAGCTCTTCATTTGAAGATGCCTGGAGAATCTGCAAGAATAATGTGTTCAATGCTAAGCAATGTGTATAACACAATATACTATATCACAATATATAACATCCTGAAGAAGCCCTATTTAATAGATTTACTACCTACCCTTTCAACAACGTATTTGATACCAGCTGAAATCACATCCAAAATGTTTGCATGCTGCATATAACTTTCCATGGAACCAGTTATCAGATACCAATAAATTGGTGATGCCAGATGTGCAAAAGGCGGTCCTCCTTCTACGATGGAGTGGCTTACAATTTTCCCCACTACCTCGAGGACGTTTGACATTAAAGTGGTTGATGAACACACTGGGGCGAACTTGCACCCTTCAAAAAGTTTCATTTCATTTCCTGAAAGTATTGCATCCAATACATCTTGAAAAAACTTTCGTTTCAGCCCTCCTGCGTTGATGGCCTTTCCATACTGAATAGACAAAGGTCTTTGCTCTTCATATTCTGGGCCTTTAAAGTAAGCAATGGCAGCACTCAAAGAGTCTTCTGGTTCAGAAACCTTGATATATTTGGTGGGGCCCACAACCTTGTGTTTAAAACTGAAGTGGTGACTGCCACAGGGCCAGTATCGATGTATGCATCATCTGCGTCTCCTAAATTTCCTTGATGACAAACAGTTAAAATTGTTTCACATTCTTTGCATGCGAGTCTTGTGAAATCTACAAGTTGAGTGATGTCATCTTCATTGACTTGACTTTCAGATGCATTTTTTTGATATGCAGATGCTTCAACTGATACTTCTGCAGATTCTGTAGCATCTGGTACAGCTATGGTTGCCACACCATCTCTACTCGAAGATGTGTGAATTTGCTTAGTGGCGTGTACTTCATCATCTGAGCAAATAGGGATGTAGCTTGAGCCTCTGTCTTTCTCACCCATGTCTGCACTGTCAGCTGTGGAACCAGTATCAAAATCATCAACTTGGCAGGGGTCAAGACATTCCTTGACATGATTATCATACTTTGAAAACTCGTTGTGGTCCAAACAGTTCCCACCTTCGATATCTGGATCCTAAGAGAAAGCACAAAATTTCTTCTTGAAGTATGTTTATATTAAGACCTCTCTGAAAATAGCTGGAAACAAATTGCTTCATATGCATACCTCACTAATATTACTCTCCATGGAATTTTCTCTGATATAGTTTTCATGGTGTTCTCGCAACCTATCAATGGGGATCTCTATTCCACATCCTAGACAAGTGATATTGAAGTGGTCGTTGCTTTGAGGCTGAAATAAACACAACATTGACAAAATTGTTACCATAATTGGATATGTAGAAATATGATGCTAACTAAAATATAAGTTTATAAATCATACTATAAGTTAATTTACAAAGGACAACTTAGGTCTAAGTAGCTTAAATTGCCTACCATTGGGTCCACTGGAGCAACTTTTGACATTGATATATCCTGTTGAATTGGCCTGATAGAAGCCAATGCTGTTCCCAAGCAAGAAAGATCACGCAAAAATGGCACCGAATACCCACTGCCGGAAGGCGAGATAACTCTCAGCACATCTCTGGCTCCCTGCGATCTTAAGATTTCAAAGCCCCCACAACCAAGCAATTTTGGATAGATACCCTCTAATTTTTGCGACACATGCTTTGCATCACCATTGTTATCAAATGTAACTTCTTTCCTCCCAAGTCCAGCATCATTCAACTCCAACTTTGACCTTTGGTTAGGAGGAAAGGTACTGTCCATTCTCGAAAAGCAGAAAAACTCATGCATCCATGTTTCCTTGACACTAAACTTTCCCTGACTCCTCCATCCTTTACAAACTCCTTTACCTGGCTTTCCACTTCGTGCTCCCTGTACCCTTGGCCGTGCAGGTCTTCCGTACGTGATGTGGCACTTTGTGCATTATAGCCACTGGTGCTCCTTGCGTAAGGAGTAAAAAGACCTTGGAAATTATCTCTTATGGATAACTGCCTCACAGCCAGTGATGTTGCAGTGGTAGTAGCCATAGTGGGTATTATTAGGCCTGAAGAAGGTGCTGTGGAAGTAGTGTTAATCCTGGTGACTGCATCTTTTTCAATTTCAGTAGTCACCGTCGCAGTCGGTGATGCAGTTCCAACGAGCATTGTTTCAGCAATTTGCATGATTTCTCGCAATCGCACTTCATTTTCGTTATTGCCTGCCATTTTGACTGCCATTCATGTCAGCGACCCACCAGGCATGCAGGCATATGCAGCAGCAAGATGCAAAATGGCGGGAAACGTTGTGAAACCGAGGCGAAACTGAAAATGAGGTTCCTTTTGAAATTTTAGAAGTGAAACTTTTTGACTTGAAATTTTAGCAGTTGTGAAAATTTTAGAAGTTGCCGCAAGTTGTGAAAACTTTCGAAACTGTGTTGTTGAAATTAGAGAAGTGTAACTTCTACGATTGTTGAAATTTTGGAAATGAAAGTTGTTGGACATTTTGGAATTTTAGAAAAGGACAACATCAATCAGTGCAGGTTTCAAAACTTTTTGTTAAAATTTTGAGAATATGTAAAAAGACAGTGATAACTTTGAATGTGTTAATTTGTATTATTTTTGGCGATGATCGCACAGCATAGTTTCCTGCAACTCTCCAGGGTCTTTGAAACAAATAGCAGCTTTTTGCAATGATAATTCAGGTGGTAAAACACTTTGAAAGGGGCCCTTTGTGTGCAAAACAAAAACACGGGTCTTCTCCAAAAGTACCTGTTGCAACCGAGGACAAATAACAAAAAACAACCGAAAATTCACATGGGTCGCCTGCAAGCGGAGGGCAAAAAACGAAAATTGACCGACAACCCACGTGGGTCGTGCGAAAAGAGCCAATAAAATTGCAGGAAAAGGCGAAACAGGTCACATGAAGAGCAAATACTCGATTCGAAAATGGAGTTTGGGATGAGAATTTGGAAGTTTCGCCAGCGTAAACCGTAGTTTTTTCGTGATAGCACAATTAGCAGAATAATTAATGGAATAATTCAATAATTTAGGACAAAATCGAAAAACAGAATCCATTACCCTGGTTAGATTAATAAACTAAGCATTCAGTGTGAACTTCATTGCCATATACCCACGTACAAAAAGCCTTTGTGATTACACGGTTCACGGTTTCGCCCATTGTTTTGAGGCGTTCGATCTATTGTTTCGGGTCGAATCTATTGTTTTTGGCAAGGAAAGTGCGTCATCACGTGACATCGGAGAATAGTAATATTAGATTATGTTTACTACAGCAAGCTAACCTCCACGAAAAAGTAAAATTGCAGCATATGGTTACTACAATTGCCAGAAATATGGTCACCATAAACCAAACAGAAGCAAATCTGAAACAGGACGAAAAACATCTAGAAGAAACGAAAAAGGGGTGGTGAAAACAAACAATCTTTGAAAGTTCTGTGCATATAAAGAATCTGGGGGGGGGGGTAGAAGCTACTTCAATCAGTACACATAACCACCCAGTCCAGTTCAAAGATACAGAACATCACACTTTTCCACCAACCATCATGGAATCTGTAAAGTCAAAATTGCTACTTGGTGCGTCCATTGACAATGTCCACAAAGATCTTCGAGAAGGAGCAGATGTGAAAAATGACAGGGACTCCGACAAAAAAATCAGTAAAAAGCATGCTGTAACGAAACGTAACTTGCACGAACATTGAAAGTAAACAGGAGGATGCACCATTACGATGCAACATCTGTATTCCATATCATGAAGAAAATTTCAGGTGGGCAATTTGATTCAGTTCTCCTGTATAAGCCACAGGGTGAAGATGCAGTTGTGGGTCCTGATGACATGCATGGCACACCTGGCGAAACTCAAACCTTGCTTTTGGCAATGCAGACAAAGGAACAGCTGGCAGTGTTTGAAAAACATGTTTCCAAAATTGTATGTGTTGATTCCACTCACTGCACAAACAAATACGATTGTAAGTTGGTGACATTGATGGTTCCAGATGAGCTAAACAAAGGGTACCCAGTAGCTCATTTAATTTCAATCCACGAGGATGAAGAAACTCTGCATTACTTTTTTGAAGCTATTAAAAAGCGATAGGGTAGTGACATCAAAGTCAATGCTGACAATGATGATGACAATACAGGATGGAAGGCATTCAGCTCCAATTTCGGAAACGATGTACATCATCTTTTTTGCCAGTTGGCCCATTCATCGCTCACGGAAAAGGAGGTTACACAGTTTGTTTCCCAAAGACAGAGAAGTTCAAAGTGAGTCGTATCAAGGATTGATGGTGTTGCTGGAGGAACGTGATAGGACAAAGTTTGAGGCCATGTGCTTGGCCTTCTTCGAAAAGTATGCTGCAGTCAGTGAAGAGTTTGTCCGCTACTTTCACGAGGTTGACATGAATCGGCCTGAAAAATGGGCAATGTGCTACAGAAATTTGGCACATGCTAATACCGACACCAACATGTTTGTAGAGTCATTCCACGTCACTGCTCCTGCGGAGAAGCAGCTGACCACATGAGATGCGCGTGCATAGTCTCGAGAACACTTCATAAACGTGTCGTCGAAAAGAACAGATAAAGCAAGCATTTTTCAAAGATAAGTAGATTTATTTCTTTTTATATCTTTTACATCGAACCCCAAAATCTTATTTTATGTCAGATAAAAACAACTCAGACACCCAAGCAGTGGGTGCAAATGAAACTATTGATGCCGAAGGTGATCAAGGGCTGTTTTGAGGCTTCACGAGGCCCAACAGCCCAGCCTTGATAACATGAACGATAGGATTGAATCCTCAGTAGATAAACTGGCTAATGTTCTTTGTCAGTTCATTGCATGTGCTGCAGGACAAAACCGTTCCTCTAAAACGAATTCTGCAGGCACTGCCTGTAAAGTTGCATGCCAAAATGTGCAGAAAGAGGCTCCAAATTTAGCGCCTTCACTTGAAGGGGATTCTGATCACCCAGTCTCTGACTCAGAACTTGAGCAGGATGCTGATAATGTCAGCATACCTGGTCAAAGCCGCTTTGACCAAGGCATCACAGAGCTACTCCATACCCCTGACGAAGATCCACAAGGGGAAAATAGTTCAGTCCAAATACTGGATGAAATCGAGGAAGATTTTGATCTCACCAGTAAAAAGGCAAATGAAATAGACCCTAAGTTGGCAAAAATCATCAATAAGATTTTTACTGAAAAGCTTCCAGATGTTAAAGTAAGGGAGAAAATTAAAAAGCTCCTTGTTCCTTCTAATTGCCCATCGGTGGTAGTGCCACGATGTAACCAAGAGATTTTTACTGAAAATCTAACACAATCTTCTAGATCACAGGAGAACTCTCTTCAGAAAATACAAAATCAGTTAACTAAGGTGACAGCAGCAGTGGCAAATAATTGTGATAAGCTACTGACTTATAAGACAGATAACATCCCAAAAGAGGATGTAAAACCACTCATCTCGAATGCATGTGATGGTCTAGCATTGCTTGCATCAAATGTGCCTGCAGGTTCCACTCTTCTTTTTGGGGATGAACTTTCCAAAAGAATTCAGAATATGACATCAACAAACAACGTGCTTAAAAAAGCGAACATGGCAAAGTCTACTAAAACAAGCTCTTCTTACAGTCACCCTAGAGCCTAAAAAAACAAGTTCACCCCCCATCGAAGCCTTGCCAATGGGAAACAGGGTTATCACAAGAGACAAGGCAGCCAGAATCAACAAAACAAGTCACAATGGCACGAGAAGAATTAAAGATAAATAATGTGTGTACCGATCACGTCATACAACAATTAGAAAATGATCTTGATACAGCTATGACAATAATAATAATAATAATAATAACTAATATTTTGACAGGTTGATTTGTTCAGACGTAAAACATCTGTTATCATTCAAGAACCTGTTGTCCTACGTAGTAACAATATTTCGATTACAATAAAGGTAAAAAGCAGAATAAAATGAAGAGAGTTAAATGCAAAATTAAATAAGAATTCGTATAGGTCAAAGCAGTTTTGGATTTCTACAGAAGCTTTGATAGTTTTAATTTCTTTTTGAAAAGTAAAATTGATATTTAGTCCCACAATAGGGGACAAAAGTTCATGGGACACCTGAAAATTTCATCCCATAATGCTGTGCTTCTGCACACTTTGTTCTCTGTGAGCAGAATGCGACCCCCCACTCCCCCCAAAACAATGTTGTCTTGTGCACCAGTCCTTTCTTGTCGTCGGGCCAAAAGAATTTCGGCGATATTGAAAAACACCGCCTCTACAAACAACATTGTTATGGGGGGGAGGGGGATGAAGTATGCATGTAAAACTTGCTAAAATCCTGGGTGTCCCACGACTTTTGTCTCCTATTGTCTGGTATCAAATTCTTCAAACACGTCACTTATAAAGCTGGTTTTCGTGTTTTCAGGGGTTTTCAAGGACGCTGATCTCGATGAGCATGTCCAAAATTTTCTATATCGTACGTATGACGTCATACCACGTGATTGTCCCATTTTTGGCCCATTTGGAGCTCTAAAGTGGTCATGTTGTCCGAAACGAATTGTTTTTTTTTGTGGAAACCATTTTGGGAACAAGGTATTGTGAACATATTTTGAAAAAAAGGAGTCTGAAAATGTTTTAAAAGTGTCTTAAAAGCGCATGTTTGTAACTTGGAACAAAAAATGAAAACAATGCTACACATGCACCGGAGAAAAAAGTAGAGAATAGTCACATGGAAAACGAGTAAATCTTGCAAGCAAAATATTGTTTATTTCCTGTATGATATACTAATACTTGAACTATGTAATCTGATTAATTGTGGCATATCTGTCAACAGTGATTGTCCTTGAAACATGCCAGTCCTTTAAAGGTGTCTCTCAGCAAGGGGTGAAATCCTGGCAATGTCAATACCATAAGAAAACAATAGTAAAACAGCAGGAAATTTCAAATTCAAATTTATTGCGCATAACAAGACCGTTACAATCAATTACTGTTATCATTTTCACAACTGCATACTCACTAGCCTTTCTACATTGCTGGCTATACCTGGCTATCGCACAGCATATGAATATGTCACAAAGCTAGATAGCCAAGTTTTGAGAAGTGAAGGTCATCCTACCTTGAAAGGTGCTCCAAAGACCCTGCCAGCAATGAAGAAGCGAAGCAGGACATCTGCTTGTGGTTTGGATACCACACAGAAGAGCAGCAGGTTGAGTAATTTGGAAGTCTCTGATATGATAATCTCCAACGGCATTGACTCCAAGTTACACTTCCTGGCACTGGCCAAGAAGAAGAAAACAGATGGTGACAGCAGGCTGTATGAGTTTGTCTTAAACAAAGGCGAGAAACGAATCAGTGAACTTGTGCAGTCTGTCTGGGCAATGGAAACAGCACAGCAAACATTGGAGAGACGTTCAATGTCAAGAATTGACCTCTTGAAGATGGCCTACAACGACAAGTGTGTCTGTCAAGGTGAGTGGTTGGTTTGTGGAAAGGAAATTCTAAAAAACAACAGCATCCAGCGAAGCACATTTGCTGATGCTGTTGTTAAATTACTTGCCATGGGTCGAGGAAAGGGTCGTAATTTATATAATACTGGCCCAGCGAACTGCGGCAAAACATTTATTCTTGACCCCCTAAGAGTGATTTACAACACTTTTGTCTCACCTGCGACATGTTCGTATGCGTGGCTAGGGGTTGAAAAGAAAGAGGTCATTTTCTTGAATGACTTTCGTTATACGCCAGCCATTTTGCCTTGGAGCGACATGCTTTTATTACTAGAAGGCCATCTTGTTCATTTTGCTGCGCCTAAAACCAGTTACGCCAAAGATATCGTCCAACGACACTCCAGTATTTGCAACATCAAAATCTCGCATCATTTTCATCAAAGGCTCCATTATTGATGACAAGGAGACGGAAATGATGGATGTTCGTTGGAGATACTTCGCCTTTCACTATCAGTTCAAGGCCAGTGAGCAGAAGACTGTCACTTCTTGTGGTTGTTGTTTTGCCAGACTGCTTTTGGACATGGACTAAACTGAACGAAATGAACAATAGACAGCCTCACGAGCACGCATAATTGTTGTTGTTATAATTGTATTACTTTGCTGCATTACCTTTTGTTCTAATCAGTGTCCCGCTATGTATTGTATTGGTGTCTTCCCAAGCTGGGACAGTTTACACAACAGTTTACACTAGGAAAAAGACAAATATTTCTATTCACATCTCGTAATAAATTTTGGAAATATGTATAAAAGATGTACACAATTTATGTACATCTTTTGAAATAATAAGTGAACATACGACTTTTTGAATTGCTGAGAAATATTCAAATAACCTCCACGGTTTACACTTCCAAGAGATTAAAAGACAAGTCATGTGACTTTCTATTCAACGATTTTGTGAACTGTCCAATCTTTCCTTCATATCTCTGTGAAAGTGTTGAAAAGAAATAAATAAAAATGTGTAGATTATGTAGATTAGTGATGTACATCTTTTAAGAACATCTTCATTCCTCTCTGCGAAGGAGAACACCCTGTTTTTAATTATTATATATTGTAAATTGTAGTGTAAATCGTAGGGATGCATACTATTTGCCATCAGCCTGACTTCCTGGTATGACCCCTTGCACCACGTGTATGCAATTCCTGGATGTGTCATTTGCAGAATACAAGTGCATTGTATTCAAAATATTGGTAGAAGCTAGAGAGTGAACTGTATATACAGCAATTTGATTAATACTTAGTTCTACAACCTTTATTCTTAGAAATTATAGTTAAACGATTGTACATGCTTTGAATTGTCTTGTCTATTATATCTGTATCATAATTAGTAATAGTATCTATAATTCTGAGTTTGAAATCATTAAAAGGCTCTCTTGTTATCCTTCTTTCCAATGCATCCTTCTTCAATTGTCTTTTAACGTTGTGAAAAAAGTTCTCTATTGGGTTGATGTCCGGGGACCTTGGTGGAATTTTGACGACTTCTGCTCCAATGTTCTTCATTGCATCTCTTGCCATGGCACTGTTCTGGCCTGGGTCATTGTCCTGCAAAAATAAAAGCTTCTCTTTCCCTGTTAATCTCGCTCTATCTAAAAGTACTTGGTGCAATGTTGATTGAATAAAATTAGAAAAATACCTGCCATTCATGGTGGAATACTCCTCCACCAATACAGCCCCAGCACCATGGCAACTACCTACCACATCGTGACATACCCTTCCACCTGGCAGATCCTGGCTCCCCTTCGCAGTAATTTCCAGGCCTTCACCCGGCTTCCTCCATACTCTGCCTGCTGGGGACAAAGCATCCTCGTATGGATTCGACTTATGGACGAAGGATACTGCATCCAGGTACAGCAACACTTCCTCTGTCCAAAAAGCAGGGCTGGTGATCTTACTGGTGATGATGATTTGAGCTGGTGATTTGAGATCTTACACTGTCTAGCGATCCCTCGATAGGAGAGCTTCAACTCCTGCCGAAGTAAATACACGTACGCCTTCTTTCTCTCACTGATAACCACTTGTTTCGACATTATAAAGCCTCTTCAAGCAATGAAAACCACAAAAAATAAATAAAAGATGCTCAGTATCTTCTGCAATCGGAATATTTTCGAAGAAATTCGTCGAACGTCTCTCGGGGCAACAATTTGTAACCGTCGTTCTCTAATTATGTAAATGCATCAAAACGAGGCTAAAACAAGAGTTTTAACTTTAACAATACACTACACACTAACGAAACATGGTAGGAGCGTCGTTTTTTTTTTAACTCTACCGTACAACCATAACCTTTCAATTAATTAATTTAAATTCCACCAGCTATAAACATAACAAACCATTTTAATCACCATGAAGGCAAAAACCCCATGAAAATAGGGCCATTGTGTACCTATGACGTCACTGGTACACTGGAGGAAAAACATTTTTGCAGCATCGTGATCAGCACCCCGGAAAACCCCCTAAAACCCCTAAAAAGCACCTTAATATCTATTGTACTTCGATTTTCATACCAGACAATAGGGGGCAAAAGTCGATGGGACACCTGAAAATTTCATCCCAGAATGCTGTGCTTCTGCACACTTTGTTCTCTGTGAGCAGAATGCGACCCCCCACTCCCCCAAAACAAAGTTGTCTTGTGCACCAGTCCTTGCTTGTCGTCGGGCCAAAAGAATTTCGGCGATATTGAAGAACACCGCCTCTACAAACAACATTGTTATGGGGGGGGGATGAAGTATGCGTGTAAAACTTGCTAAAATCCTGGGTGTCCCACGACTTTTTTCCCCTATTGCAGGTTGTTTTTTCAAGTCGGTTGAAAATGCGGGCTCCCTGGTACGCAAATTACTTTTTCCCAGTCTCAGTGCGCATTTTCGGCAAAATAATACATGAGCCATTGGCTCTTGTGTTTATTGCATGTTCACGACTTTTGAAGTTACCGTTTAGGTCTTCAGGTAGTAGATGGTGCAATGATTTAAACACGTCAATGGCGACCCTTGTATTTCGTGTTTTTTCAACACTCTCCCATGCCGTCACATTTGCTCTTGGGCTCACAATTCTGGCTGCTCTGTCTTGTATATACTGCAGCTTGTTTACTGTTCCATTGGGTAGGGAAAGCTGTGGTGGGTAACAGTACAATAGTAGTGGTCGTATCATTGATTTATATATCGATTCTGCTACATAAGGGCTGACGTTTTCGCGAATACGAGATAATAGTTTTACTCTCGCTGATGCTTTTTTGTAAACATTGTCAAAATGTTGATGAAGGTTTAGATGGTTATCCAATTCTACGCCAAGGTACTTGTACGACTTTGTCTCATGAATAGTTTGATTATAGATCTTTATCTCCACGTTTGGCTGTTTGGACAACTTTTGATGTGATCCATATAAGACAAGCTCAGTTTTTCCTTTTTTCAAATTTATGAACAAATTGTTTTCATTGAGCCAGTCTGCAACCCTTTGCAGCTCATTGTTAAGTAAAAGTTCTATTTCGTTTGCATTCTTTCCAGCATAAAACAGTATCGTTGGCATATAATATAATATCAGCATCAGTGAGTGGAATATGGATATCGTTAATTATCAGTCCAAAAAGAAGGGGCCTCAGGAAAGATCCTTGTGGAACACCACATGTAACATTTTCTTCACGCGAACTCGTATTATCGAAAATGACTTTTTGTTTCCTGTTGAAGAGATAATCACCTATCCATTGCAATTCCACATCGTCTATACCGTAGCTTGGCAATTTTTCCAGCAAGGTTGCATGACGCACTGTGTCGAAGGTTTTACGAAGATCAATATAGACAGCACCAGCACGTAGCCATTTATCAATGTTCTGTCTAACCTTTTCTGAAAGTAAGGTAACTGCATGTTGAGTAGATCTCCCTTGTCTAAATCCAAACTGACGCGGGCACAACAGGCCATTTGATTCAAGGTACTGGGACAGTTGATTATAAACGATTTTCTCGATAACTTTTGATAGAGCAGGAATTACTGTGATAGGCCTATAGTTATCCAACAATGTGGAGTTGCCTGATTTAAAAACGGGGGTGATTTTACCACACTTCTCTGATGTAGGAAATAATGATGCTTGCAGACTTTTATTAATAAGCCTACACAGTGGAGCCGATAGCTCATCTGCAGCGTCCTTTAACATTTTTGGTTGTATGTTGTCAATGCCCGCCGCTTTTGAAGAGTTGAAATTTTTGAGAATCTTCAAGACATCGCCTTGCTTTACCCTTGTAAACTGAAATCGTTTTCCTTCAGGATTTATCTTTAAGGTTACTTTCACGCTTGTATTTCCAGACCTTATCCACTATGTCACACCCGATGCCCTTCAATGTCGATGTTACATTGGTAAACAAATGAGCAAAAACTATTGCTAATTTTTTGCTTATCTATGGCCAGCTCTTCGTAAATTTTGAACATTTTTACATTTGCACTGCTATTTTCTTTTGGATAGATCTGTTTAATTTTCTTCCAAAACTCTTTTGGAGACTTGATGTTTTCTCGAAATATAGTTCGACTGTGATTTGCCTTGCTTTTTCTGATCATCAGAGTCACTTTATTTCTTACTCTCCGGTATGTTGACCAGTCAAGCTCCAGTCCAGTCCTCTTAGCTTTTCGGAGGTAGAAGTCGCGTTCTCTTGTGTTCGATCTAATTTCCGTGGTAAGCCAAGGGCAGTGTCTCCCACTCATTTTTTTTCCACAAGCGGGGCGTGTTTGTTTACACATTGCATCAATTGACTCTTGAAGGTATCCTATTCAAAATTAAAATCCAGGCCAGTAATATTATCCCACGGGATATTCCTCACATCTGCTTTAAAGCTTGACTCATCATAGTTTTTTATAGTTACGAGTAAAGATACGTCTCGGAACAAAGCGTTTGCAGTTCATTTTTCGAATAATTCTCGTGAGTTCATGGTCGCTGATTGCATTGGAATAAACATCAGCTCTCGCTACTCGATCACCATGACTACAAGCTATAATGTCAATAAGAGTTGTTGTCTCCTTTGTGATTCTTGTTGGACTTTTTATCATTTGCTTCAGGCCATTTGATTTTATTATTTCTTTAGTCTTTCTTGATTCAGATTTTTTAGAATAATTACAATTTAGGTCCCCTGCGAGTACAACTTGCTTGTTTTCTGCATTTGCTGTTGTCAACATATCATCAAACAGTGGATCAAAATCTTTACTGAGGTAAGATGACGTCTCTGGGGGTCGGTATAGAAAACATATCAAAATTGATTTAGATTTTTGAGGAAATATTTCAATCCAAATAGCCTCTGTTCTGTCGTTTTCGAGGTCTTTTCTGCGAAGCCAAGACATATCGTTCCTGATAAAATCACAAACTCCTCCTCCAGATCCCTGCTTTCGGTCATTCCTTTCAATTTCATATCCATTGATTTTAATTTCTCTATCTTTTATGGACTTGTGATGCGTTTCTGTGACACCAAAAATTTGAATAGCCTTCGCGGTTTCTTGCATCATCACCCGAACCAAATCAATTTTTGAAAAAATACCATTTACGTTCTGGTGAAATATTTTAAGTCCGCGAATGTTAAGGTCTTACTTCAAACAAGAATATGTCAAAGAGTCATGATCATGATCATAATCATGATCATAATTATCGTTCGAATCGCCATTACTGAAGTCCGGCGTAGATTCCATTTCACAGGAATTACAGATATAAGACTCAGAGGTATCATTAAGCTTGTCTGTGATACACATGGAATGGCATGTTTTCTTGCAATTGTCACACTTTAACTGCATTTGATTTTTTTGAATGGTTTTGAGGCAGATGCTGCACTTAATTGCCGGACCTGGGCAGAGCTCGATGTCTCCCGCAAGGATGAGAAGAATTTTTAGGCCATGTTTTGGTCGCAGCCTTAGTCCACATTCCTGTTTGTACTCCCAAATAGATGACAAAATAAAAGACTCCTTTGCATCAGTCGCTTCGTGTGGATAAAGTGAATAACAACATGAGTTACAGCTGATAAGTGATGTCCTTTTTATACATAACGAAATTAATATTTCAAAAATGATTCCAGTGCGATTGTCACCGTCATCTTGTCACCGATAATTTATTTTGCAATTACATATTCTTTTGTATACTCTGATTCTACTTCTTAAGAACCTTCGTTATTAATTTTGCAGTTGAAAATGATAAGATACAACTGTTTCTACAAGACTCGTTTCAACTGGCACCAACATTGGTAAACTTTTTGATTATTTGACAAATTATAAAGCAGGCAATAGAAATACCAGGTGGAAAAGGAATTGCATGTAGAAATTTTAAGATGTATACGACAACAAGAATAGACATGATGAAAAAACAGAGACAAATTCAGTTGACAAATTCAGTTGACAAATCCAATTGATGAATCCATGAATTAAATCAAAATAGCTAACGAAATGAACGGTAAAAATTCCATAACGTTTCGCTGAATAACTGTCAGCATCCTCAGATGACAAGAAGTAGACTAAATGCAATATTTATATATTAGCAAACAAAGACATAACTAAAAGAAAAGAATACAATGGTGAAATAGTTTAGATGCAATATACAAACTAAAATGCAATGAAAAACAAAGAAAACAACAATAAATTAATTAAAATAGCTGTAGGGGAATGCTAGATGTTTGATTGTTAAGGGAGGGGTGGTCATGTAGGATGAGAAGGCTTTCAAACAAGAGGAGATCAAACTCATTGGATGCTTTCTTTAAAATAGAAAAGTTGTCAAGAGTGGCCTCATGCCCAGAGGCAATAAGGTGGTCTAGTATGGCCGGAGAGGAAGAATTAACAGGTTGACCTGCTTTTCCTATTCCCAAATGTTCTCGGCTGCGAGTGGCTAAATGGCGGGAGGTCTTCCCATAGTAACAGGCATTACAACCTGTGCACTTAAATTGATAAACAACCTGAGAACAAATGGAAACAGGAAAACGGTCTTTAAAATGAAAGAAAGACGAGATACGTTTAGAGGAGGAAAAAACGAAATGAAGTTTAATATACGGATAGGCTTCAGAAAAAATCTTATGAAGATTTTTACGTATTTGAAGAGAATGGAATCCTAAAAACGGGAGACAAACCAAAATTTTCTTGTGTGGAACAGTATCTTTACAAATAGGTGGCTGAATCAATTCCAAACAATCAGTTGTCCAAATAGTCAATCAGTTCTAATTTGGGAATAGGAAAAGCAGGTCAACCTGTTATGTCTTCCTCTTCGGCCATACTAGACCACCTTATTGCCTCTGGGCATGAGGCCACTCTTGACAACTTTTCTAATTTAAAGAAAGCATCCAATGAGTTTGGTCTCCTTTTGTTTGAAAGCCTTCTCATCCTACGTGACCACCCCTCCCTTAACAATCAAACGTCTAGCATTCCCCTACAGCTATTTTAATTAATTTATTGTTGTTTTCTTTGTTTTTTGTTGCATTTTAGTTTGTATATTGCCTCTAAACTATTTCACCATTGTATTCTTTTCTCTTAGTTATGCCTTTGTTGGCTAATATATAAATATTGCATTTAGTCTACTTCTTGTCATCTGAGGATGTTGACAGTTATTCAGCGAAAAGTTATGGAATTTTTACTGTTTATGTTGTTAGCTATTTTAATTTAACTCATGGATTCGTCAATTGGATTTGTCAACTGAATTTGTCAACTGAATTTGTCTCTGTTTTTTCATCATGTCTATTCTTGTCGTTGTATACATCTTAAAATTTCTAAAAGCAGGCAATATCACCAATTATTTTGACAATTGGCATAAAATTACTGAAGACCCTGTTATCCTTAGCATTGTTAGAGAAGGACTTAAGGTAGACTTTGAAACCCAGCCTGACTCTCATGCTTCCAAGCAATCCAAACTCTCCCAGGAGGACTCCCAGGCCATTAATAAGGATGTTTCAAAGCTTCTCAAAAAGGGAGTAATTTCAAAATGCCAAGCTGAAGTTAATGACTTGATCTCTCCCATTTTTACTAGGGAAAAAAGGGATGGCACCCTCAGAATGATTTTAAATTTAAAAAGACTCAATTACCATGTGACATATAATCATTTCAAAATGGAGTCACTGGAAAATGTTTTGAGTATAATTAGGCCAGATGTCTGGATGGCTACTGTGGATTTAAAGGATGCATTTTACTCCATTCCCCTACATTCCGAGCATCATAAATATTTCAAATTTATTTGGGATAAACAATTGTATCAATATTCTCCAATGCCAAATGGATACGCAGAAGCTATGAGAGTATTTACTAAGATATTGAAACGTCCCTTTTCACACTTGCGGGCACAAGGCTTTCTGTCAGTAGTGTTTGTAGATGACACATATCTACAGGGGGATACATATGCCCAATGTTTGTCAAATGTGCAAGCTACAAAAGAAACACTGCAACATCTAGGCTTCACTATTCATGCAGAAAAATCAATACTTAAATTCAACCAATACTTAAAATCAATACTGAGCCAAAACAGGAAATTGAATTCCTTGGTTTTGTAATTAACTCTAACAACATGCGTGTTTCCTTATCTGAAAGGAAGACCAATGGTCTTATTCACAAAATAAACAATTTTAAATCCTTGGAAATGCAAACCATCAGGCAACTAGCATCAGTCATTGGCTCATTGCTATCCACTTTCCCTGCAGTTCCCAATGGGTTGCTACACTATACAAACCTAGAACGTTTAAGATACAACTGAAAGCAAACAAAGGGAATTTTGAGGCCAAAATACATAGTATGCCAATAGAGTGTGACCAGGAACTAGCTTGGTGGGTTGCAAATATTAAATCCTCCTTTAGGAAGATTAAAATCCCAGAAATTGACCATACAATATTTACTGACCATCCCGCAGCGGCGGACACGTTAAGCAATCGGTTGTAATTAAAGTTGCCTAGTTTGCGATAAGATCAGTGGTCGGACACGCAAAGAAAAAGAATTTTGTTTGAAATCATTGATGTCCTCATACTGCCATTCATTCCCACCATTACATCAATGGAATCCCCGAGTCCCCATTTCCATTGCAAGGTTGTTGTAGGTGCATGGTGACTTAAATTGAAATCCTTGAAGTCGTCATAGTTGGAACCATTCCCCGACCACATGGTCCAAGGAATCCCCGAGTTCCGATTTGCATTCCAAGTTTGTTCCAGGTCCATGTTTTCTCCCATGACTTAACTTGAAATGATTCAAATCTTCAAAGTTGCATCCATTCCCCCACAGCATGGTCTATGGGATCCGCGATCCCAACTTTCATTCCAAGGTTGTTCTGGGTCCATGTTTTCTCCCATGATTTTATTTGAAATGATTCTGATCCTCATATTTCCATCTTTTCCCCCATGGAAGTGCAAAGGTTGCATTCCATTCGAATGTTGTTCCAGGTCCATTTTTTCCACGATGCAAATGTTCGTGCACTTCTGAGCGTGCCAGAAACGTCTCGATTTTAAACCGAACAGAGAGAAGCATTGCGATCGAATAGTATATCATACATGTATATCATATTGAATAGTATAGTATATCATAATTGGATCCATTTAATTCGAAATTTCGATTGGAGAATATACAATATTAAAAATACAGCTCAAATTCGTAAAAACATATTTACGACTACAGGAATCCATGCAAGCAATACAAAAGCGCATTATGAAAATTTTAGAGGGGCACCAAAGTTAGATGCTTCTGAACACGCATTCGAAAATTCGTCATATAAAAGGGTTTTAAATACAGCAGATCATGAAAGTTTTCAATCAATTCACTCACATGTGACACGCGAAATGGACGACTTTCGTGTTTTGAATTGCAGGTCAGTGAATCCATGTGAAGTGGGATTTGCCGTGCTTCTCCGCACGCCCTGCTTCAATGCAATATGAAAATAGCTGTTTTCGAGTCTGGCCAGTTAGAGTCTCGCATGGAAATCTGCAAAAATCGATGTAGAATTTTAGTATTGATCGATCAGAGCTCTCTCAAACAAATCAGAGTCAATTTATAGAGACTATGATTGAGATTTTGAAAATATAATGCACGGCTGGAGAGATTTGAAAAGCGAGTTGTTGATCACGGAATCTGAGCTGAATAAAACAATACAGCTGAGGGAGAAATATAGAAAAAACTTAGCCACTTACCAGTGAAGTTCTTTGGGAAACAGTTCTGAATAGCAAGTTTCAAGTAAGATTCCAGTTGATTGCAAGGAAGGCCAGAATAACTTTTTAGACAACTGCGTGTGCTTTGAATGGCTTCGTTTCAGTGAAATCATGAAATTGCTGTTTTTGAAATTCGTTCTTTAGATCGTAGCATCCAGATCTGTTATTAGAAAATCAGAACTTAATCATTTATGGTTTTAGCATTCGATTTAGCATTGAAAAGATTTGTAAAGCAAAAAATTATTCAGAATTTTAGATCGCCTAAAAAGTTCTGTAAACAACGGATCAGAATAAATCGAAAACAAAATAAAAATAAGACAGGAGTTTAGTAGAGGCAAATAGAAACAACTTAGGAACTTACCAGTTAAATCCTCAGAAGCTTTTAGTTTGGAAGCTCGAGTAAAACGACAGCAAAAATAAAACGCAGCCACAAAACGAAATAATTTCATTCGGTTTGTCCCGTCCCAAATTCGAAAATGGACATCCACTGCACGTTCGCTGAAGGAAGGAAGCAACTTCCACGTCACTCAAAGGTCGGAGTAACAAAAGGAGCTGTCGGATTAGTATCAAACGCAACAGGGATTCATTGTTTCGAAAACGGTAAACAACGCACGATCGACCTTTCCAGAAGCACGACATCATCCAGACGTATTAATTGTCAGGGGGTCGCATGTCACAACATGTTTTGTTCGACTCGATGCTCAAGTACGAATCAAAGCTCGGGTCACCTCCCCCTGGCACGCAAAACAAAAGCCGAGGAGAGCAGCAGGCACTGCAGCATCTGACAAAGTGCACAAAGCAAACTTGAAACGAAAACAAAGGGCGGAAGGATTTTCGAGGTAGAAAAGTGTAAAAATGTGAAAAACGAAAACGAAATTGGCAAAAAGAAATAATTTCTAGGCTTGTCCAGTCGAAAGGGAACAAATCTAAGTGGTTTCGAAAAAGAACGCGAAAAGCAGGAAAAGGCTGGAGGGTCAACAACACCCGTGCCGGGTGGCCTTTGACCGCGCGTTTCCGTGGCCGCTCCAATATTATTATATAGAGATGCTAGCAACTTAGATTGGGGGGCTGATGATGGAACTTGCCCAATTGGGGGCCGATGGGCATAATCTGAAATACAGCAAATTAATTTCCTAGAGCTAAAGGCTATAAAATTAGCTCTGGAAACTTATTGCCTATCAACAATATACAACCACATTAGAATAATGAGTGACAACAGTACTGCAATTGCATACATCAACAGCAAGGGGGGGGACTAAATGACCTCCACTTGATGCTCTTGCTGCAGATATATGGGAATTCTGTAATGCAAAGGGAATTCATATTTCTGCAGCCCATATCACAGGGGCAAAAAACACAACTGCTGATCACATGTCAAGAACATTCAATGATCAAACAGAGTGAATGCTTCATCCAAATATTCTAAATATTTTGGTCAAAGAGCTTGGTTTTAAACCGGAAGCTGACCTATTTGCATCTTGCCTCAATAAGCAGCTAAATAAATATGTATCCTGGATTCCTGATCCAGGTTGTAGAGCTGTTGATGCATTTTCCCTTTCTTGGGCTGATATTAAATTTTATTTCCTCCATTTCCTCCTTTCAGTCTCATGATTGAAGAGTTATCGCTGACCACAAGGGACCGAGGACTATTACTAACCGCTGACTGAATTTGATTGGAACATTACTTCCGTGTCAGTCTACTAGACTGTTTATATTTGATCGTCCCATTCGTGTAAGTCTCTTTGTCATAATATATTCTATCGTTGTATTGTGTGTTTAAAGGATTAGCCTAATTAAACTTTCATTATTATTATTGTCATTCGTTATTGTAATCTTATTAATAAGAATAGGCTACTTGTTTGTTTATATTATCGATGTGTGTAATCTTATATCGTAGGATTCTATCATCGTTGTTCGATTGATCATCATATTATATATATCAAGCATCGAGGAGTATCTTTCTTCAATGGTGAGGTCAATTGCAAAGATAATAAAGGAGAATGCTATGGGGATCATGATTATACCCCTCTGGCCCAGCCAATTTTGGTACCCAATGATGCTGAAATACCTCATCATGCCACCAGTGGTACTGCCACAGACAAAGGCACTGCTTCGTTTGCCATTCAAACCAGAAGAATCTCATCCGCTACTGCCAAAACTGCGACTAGCAGCAGTTCTCCTATCTGGCAACACATACAATGCAAGGTATTTTCCCCTGATGTATCTGAAATCATTTTAGATTCCTCGAGGAAAATGACAGTCAATAAATATGATTCAGTTTTAAATCATTGGGAAATATACTGCAGAGAAGTTGAAGCAGATCCTGTACAAACTTCAGTAAACACAGTACTCAAATTTTTGCTGCGACTGTACAATGGAGGGTGTATGTACAGTGGACTAGCTGCTACCCGCAGTGCCCTATCTTCCGTTGTGTGTTTGCCTGGCTATAAATCCATTGCTGAACATCCAATGATTTCCTGGTTTTTAAAAGGAGTGTACAACAAGCATCCTCCTCTCCCGAAATATTCAAGAATATGGGATATTAGTGTAGTCTTAAAATACTATGACTCTTTGCCACGAAATGAATTACTCGATCTCAAACAATTCACTCACAAGGTAGCAGTTCCTCTGATGATATTGGGGGCAAAAAGGAAACAGACTCTTTTGACAATAAATATAGACAACATAACGTTTTCTGGAAACCAGCTCATTATTTTACCAAACTCAGTACAGAAGCACAATAAGCCGGGTCAACATATTGGGGCAATCACATATAATCAATATGTTCAAAATCATTAACTGTGTATTGTTAATTGCATGGAAATATATTTACAGAAACGGAAACATGTTGTTCCAGTGGCTGTGAAACCACTATTTATTACATATGGGACACCACATAAACCAGCTAGTAGTGACACTTTGTCAAGGTGGGTCAAGGCAGACCTAAAATCAGCTGGGGTTGACACGAGTGTCTTTCAAGCTCACAGCTGTTGGTCTGCCTCAGCAAGTAAAGCCAAGGAGAAAGGCATACCATTTCAATATATCCTAAAAAGAGGTTGTTGGAAAGCTGAGAGCACGTTCAGAACATTTTATGATGAACAAATTATTAACCATGGAACAGAAGAGGAAGAGGATTACGTTAATTTGATACTTAACTGGTGGAACATTTTTGTTTGAAATGACATTTATCAACATTGTTGGTCAACATTTTACTGCATGCCCCTATTCATGAGCTCAATTCAGTCCGAGCTTTAAAATCTCATGTGGTCAGCTGCTTCTCCGCAGGAGCAGTGACGTGGAATCACCAATTACCCGATCGTAGTGAAGGGTAAATGGGATTCCATGAACTGTGAACTGTGAGCAGTAGACTACATGCCACACCCAGAATTCCCTCCCCTTTGAATTTTTCTGATTTCATTTCGCTATTCATTTTTCTTAGGGTTCGTCATTATAGCTTTAAATAGTGTTCCTGAGACTATGCGTGCGCATCTCATGTAGTCTACTGCTCCTTGCAGTTCACAGTTCATGGAATCCCATTTACCCTTCACTACGATCAGGTAATTGGTGATTTCACAACAGACTCAAGACATATTATATGCAACAACGACGAGCACAACTCCTGGATGATCTTATAAAGCTTTGTTTGACCATAGAGGAAGATGACTACTGGCGTCACCGACTTGACATAATGTATGGAAAAGCTAAGCGAGTAGAAACAACCAAAAATCGACATAAAAGTGCAATGCAAATCAAAGATGTGGATGTTTCTCAGGTAACAAAAAATGTATGGAAGGTGCACTCTCAGGTCTTATCTTCTTCTCAACCTGATGCCAATGAACACGAAACAAGGGGTGAAAGTTACCAAATTGTCAATGAAATTGGAATGGCAAATACGATGGAGAACCTTCATACTGGTTTAAACGTTGATAAAGACAATGAGCACGGCAAAACAATTTGCAAAGTTGAAAAGAAAGGTGATGAGGGCTATGAGGATTTCTTTTTCACCCTGTGCCTTGAACTTTCTTGTGTTCGCTTGTCCAGCCATTTGTATCAATGCTCCTGCCCTGATCAAAGCCCCATGTGTGAGCATATCCACAAAATCCACTCTGTTACAGTTCGCAATTATGCAACAAGAAGAAGCTATCAACCCGACAATGATCAGCAAGGTTCACAAGATGGCTTCGCAATACATATCATGGAAATCCATGGCACAGATTGGCAAAAAATGAGTGAAGGGAAATTAAAAGAGCGAGCAGTTGTTGCTCTGAAACAAATAGAAAGAGATCTTGAAAATTTAAAAGTCATGGGAATTTCAAGGATCTGTGTTGCACTGGAGTAACTAGCAATGGAATGTTCATCACTTGTCAAAGTCAACAAAGTTGTACCTGGCAAATGCGATGGAGCTATTGTTCCACGGAACGAAAAGGTGAAACTACAGTTCAGACCCAAAAAGATGGTCCACACTTCAAAGAAAAGAAATCCATCGTCAGCTTTGTCAGGAGCATCGCCAAAAAATCCTTGGAGATGCTTTCAAAAAAAGAAAGAAAATTTGACCAGTTCATGAAATCCGATGAAACACGGAAAGGCCCAAAGAAAAATCAAACAAAGACATGACAGATGAAGAACGCGCCGGTACGTTTCCGAGAAGCACCACAATAACAAAGCACCTAAGCCCTCGTTTTATGACTGATGAGTCTGCATCAAGACATTCATTAAGCAAGACATTATTAAAAAATGGTCCCAACAACCTCAGCATTTTGGTTTTGAAATCTCTAAAGCTGGGATTATCCTCATTGGAATACAAGAAGTTGATTACTGCTGATGAAGGCTTTAAACAAAGGTGGCTATATGATGAAATCTTAGACTCTTTTTGTTGGGTACTGGCCAAGGAGATCCCTGGTGTTCTCGCTTGTCCCACTCTTGTCACAGCAGCACTAGCTAGAAGGCACCAAAATGCATTGCGCATTGATAGACTGTGGTCAGATGATCCCCTTGATGACACGAAGATAATTTTAGCTCCCTGGAATCCTCGTGGGAACCACTGGGTACTGGTTTCAATTTTCAAGTTTCAATGATGTTTCAGTGGTTACCTGAAACATCAATTTAGGTTACCAATACCAAATTTCCCAATACTTTAGTTTTGGATATATTTAAAAACCATTTTCCATAACTTTGAACTATATATATATTGTTAGTACTCTGGTCCTGGTGTTTTCAACCCTGTTGTTAAATATGAGACTGGCTGCCACAATTATTATCTTTAGACTAGCCGGGGAGCTCGCATTCGAGGGGGCAAGTGAAAAAAACTTAATGTGGTTGGCGCACTTCGTACGCTGTATTCGCTTTCGGTCGTGCCTCTTTCAACCCCATGTAGAATGGGTAAGCTCGCTACGCTCGCCTGTGGTTGACGCACTTCGTGTGCTGCATTTTCTTATGCTCATGCCTCTGCCTACTACTCTTACAGCAGTTTGGCTCGCTCCGTTCGCCTGATAACCCCTCATCATAATTTGTTTACTAAAACTTTGGGCTTGTTTACATTAGGCCTAAGCGTGGCAAGTATGCCGCAGCAACAATGGCGGTCGCATACTACAAAAACTACAACTATCTTACTCAAAAAACAAAAAAAAGCTATCACCTGTGTTCTCAATTGTCCCCTGTAATTTTCCAGAGGTCTCTCAAACAATTAGAAAGTCATTACACAGATAGTTCAGGTCTTAACACTCTTTGAAAGGCCCCAGTTATCCTTTATATGCAAAAAAATGCGTCTTCTCCAAAAGTACCTGTAGTTAAGCCCGAGGGCAAATTTGCATGATAACGAAAAACGTGACTGTTCACGTGAAGTCGCGAAAGAGCAAATCAAATTGCAGAAAAAGGGAAAACGGGCCAGGTGAAGAGCAAACACTTTGTTCGAAAATGGAGTTCGCAATACGAGTTTGGAAATTTCCCCACCGTAAACTGTAATTTTTTCGTGATTGCACAATTAGCAGGATAATTAATGGAAAAATAAAAAAAAACTTGAAAAATAGAAACTAAAAATAGATAACCTTAGTCTAATTAATAAATAGCATTTTCCATTTGCAATTTAGCCCAATAATTGTAGAAACAAAAAAGCCTTTTTGATGACATGGTTCGCTGTTTCGGCCCATTGTTTCGGGGCGTTCGACCTATTGTTTTGGTTTGAATCTATTGTTTTTGGCAAGAAAGTGCGTCATCACGGGACCTCTGCAGAATAGTAATAGTAGACTAGGGGTCATCACTTGCTTCGCTCGTTCGCCCCAGCCCGTCAAGGAAAAAAGGCTTATTCTGGTTGGCGCGCTTCGCGCGCTGAACTCGCTCCCGTTCATGCCCATCAATTAGATTGGCTCGCCCCGCTCGCCTAAGAGTGTGTTATCAAGAACCGTAAGTTAACTTAAATTTGACTAATATACATAGGTCATAACAGATGAGGTTTGATATTGGGCAAGAATTTCATTTCAATCAAAATGATGTAGGTAATACATTGTCATTTTAGCAGTTTCCCATTTCAGTCAATTATTATGAGGCAATAGCCTGTCACAAAAGGCTACTGAAATTAAAATGTGATTGAAACTTACATAGACAAAATTCTCTTTCCATGAGTTTGTTAAGGATTCCATTGACTTTTCAAATATATATTGTAGTAAATGTTTGTTTAAGTCATTTGACAATTACATGGTGTGAATAGCAAACATTAGTGACATTGACAGCTTTGGTTCAGCTCTTCAGCATTTGTTTCACTAAGTATCATATGGGAAAAAAAAAATAATTAATAGTGCCAAATAATACAGGACAATAGAACAATATGATAGTTGTGAAGCCGCATTGATTCCCTTTGTGGATTACTTCAAAAACATGTTTGAAATGCAAAATCTATGAAAATTATATTTATGCTTTGCTACATAACTTGATGTACTAATAGAAAGAGGTAGATAAAGATCGTTTATCAATTAGTGGAAACAAACTTTCATGTTGTTGTAATATATTTTCATTGGCTTTCTGCACTTGTGCATTAAGAGGCTGGTAAATGTCAATTGTTAAGTGTTCATGTAATGCATGAATTATTAATTAGATGACCTGACAGTGTGTGCATGTAACATCCAGGTTAGTTTTCCTAGAGCTTAATACAATTATTATTGTAAACATCATTACAGTAGTTTCCTTGAAGATGATTTTTAGGTCATTCATCATTAATATTGGGAAAAAACTTTAGTTTCAAAAAGATGTTGATGTATGTAACACATAGAGGCAATGAACACAAAGGAATCCATAAAGTGGCAAATACTGGAAGAATTATTTTGAGTCCAAGCTGGCACTCGTAGGCACATATAGTCAGGGCACCAGAAATTTATTTTTGAATCAGCGAAACTGTAAAGTTGTAAAACAATTGTTGAGGTTTGCATGGCCTAACCGAAGAAACTGTCGTGTCGTGTGTCGGGGGCAATGAGTGAAATTTGGATGGCCTAACAAAAATTAAGCTGGCGATTGAATTGCAAATGGTTAAATCATAGTCAATAGAAAAGAGACTGGTCTGGAAACTCTCAGAGCACACAATCATGTTTCCACTCGGTCCTAGACTCTTAGAGTGCACCAAAATCAAAACATTCTAACAGGCGCAATGGAGTCGAAAGAACCTACAATAACTTTCGTATCTGAACTCCAGTTAATTGTCAATTTTATGGATGATAGCATTTTACTCAACGATGATGAAGATTTTGAGAAAGAACTTACTACCATTTCTCTTGAGGTAAGCTTGTCTTTATCTTTTTTGGGCACAGAACTTTGCGCGGCCTAAAGTAAATTAATTACCACACTCCTCGCGTACAAAAATGTGAACATTCTGACCCCAAGACCTTACCAGGAACTTCTTGTAATGTATGAAATTTCAAAATTATCGTAGGATACAACCATTTTCATATTATACAATACAAGAACTTTCTGGTTTCTGGTATAGTATGGTCGAATAACTGTTTAAAAGGGATACAGGATTATGTGTATATCATATTGTTCAGGCAAGTTTCAGGCCTGCTTCCTGAGAGCCTAGTAACATTTGAATTCAAAGGTTTTTTTTTATTTCCAGGCGAAGCCAACCCTCGCTCACTCATTGAAGTGCTCTCAATGTCAGAAGTCATATAAAACAAGGAGAGGGCTGCACAGACATACTGAGATCTGTAAAGAAAAGAAAGATGCAATTGATAAAAGAATTTTAGCTCAACTGCTTTTGGAGGCAGTCCTAAAAGTGAACCAGGATGAATGTTGGCCCAAAGAAATACAGGAAGATGCCATGAAATGCAATATTTCTATTGACCACCCTCTTGTGAATGCAGAATTAGTTGCCAAACTATTTGATGAACTGTGCAACAAGAAGAATATTGATACAATTTATGTTGAATATATGGCAAATATAGTTCACAAGGCTAGCACATGGCTTCCATGCTTGGAAGAAGCTACAGCAGTTCAAATAGCAATGCAGTTTGGTGAAAAAATGGTTCACCATGCACAGAAGCCTTCAATTTCAAAGGTTGTAGAAACAAAAAGGTCTATGACACCAAAAGAAAATCATTGTATTACATACATCGGTGGATATGTAATTAGAAATTTGCGGAAAAAGCTGTCCCGTAAAAAAATTGATGATGATGTGAAGCAACAATACTCCACTCTTTTGGATGCATGTTTGCAAAAAGGAACATCAGCAAAACAGGACTGCCTTGTTAGCACTTTGACAAGAGGTGGATTGGTGGAGATCAACACCACACTAGCAAGGCTGTTTGAAGTTGTTGAGACATATTTTAGAACATCTGTGTCAAAGGAGCTTGAGCAGAACAAAACAACAAACTTGCCTGGGCATGTATTGCTTGTGACAAATAGAATGGACATTAAAGACAAGTTTCATGTTCTAATTGAGAGTTGTGACCAACTGATAACAAATGAAATTTCTGAAAATTTTCTGGAGGATATTATCCACCATTATTTCAAGATAAGGTGCTTTTCTTTTACCAAGGACTTGCTCCAACAAATGAAAGCAAAAAGTAAGATTACCAAGGGAAAGGCACTGCGGACAGAATTAAAAAAGAAAGAGGTGGCCAAAGAGGTCAAGGAAAAAGCAAATGAATTCACTTCAGTAGTTGCAAAGGCTAAAAAAGGCAGAAAAACAATGAAATCAAAAGCTAAGTAAAGAAAAGAACCAAAGACTATGTTTTAGAGACATTTTTTGCATTTTACTGTTTCTAAAAAAATGCGAACACTGTATTGAAAATGAGTTCAGATCAATTGCCACCTACTCAAAAAATATCCCCAATGATCATAAGGTATATACCCCAAATTGTAATTGAATGACAAACTGTAGTCAAGCGGAAATTACAAAGTCAAACTTGGCATTTCTTTCTTTTTGCTAGCTTTGTGTCATCTGAAGAAAACCAAGATTTTTGTCTTCCTTTGTAAATCCCTTTTGTATTCCCAGTCATTGGGGCGGTAGATCTGACAACTCGAATTGTATTGTCATTGTATCCAAATTGGACAACATCTGGATTGTCACTGCGCCTCCCTAGTTGTCTTTGGCGTCCGAAGTACTCTTCCAAACAGTCTTGAGAGAATCTCTCAGTTAAAACAAATTTGCACCCCTCTGCTAAAAGAAACTTTGTTGCCTCAATTAAGGATAGGACGGTTATCTTCAGTCCCTCAAATGTCTGCTCTGACAAGAACATTTTCGCCTTTGCAGCCTCTGAAAAATTCCCTCTTTCAACCATGAAAAACGTTCATCATCTTGTGAGCAGTAAGGTTTGCAGAATTCTTTCCTTGTCCTGGCATGCTCAACTCGATTTCTTACATTGCAGCAGTCGAAGAAAAGATCCAGCATTTCACAAAATTCTGCTGTGGCATGAAAATCTGAAGGGTAATATCTATACAGAACTTTTGCAACAGTATAGCTCAGTACTTGTGTTGCCAAATAAACTTTCATCTTGGAATACGGATTTAAGTGGACATGCTCATGGGTTAATTTTGGTGCCAGATGAAGGCCGCAGATGAGGTCATCATTGTATAGCTGCATTATGTGACTCCACATCAGGGTCTTTCCATCATTCCACATAAGTCTGGATTGCAAACCACATCCTGAATTATGCAAACAATTTCTGGAGGTTTTCAACAAATGAGGGGGGTCTGCGAAGAAGTAGATATGACGGTGTTGTGCATAAAGGTTTACCACACGATATGTTACCTCATGTTCTGCTTCATGGCCAATTTTTTGATGGAGCTTGTAAAATTTTCGATTTGCTGATGCACCATCACTCACAACAGCTATTACCCATAGATTACATGCCTTCTCCAAGTAAAATGCACTGCTCCAAAAGATTGGAAGGAGCTGAAATGATGTTACAGCTGTTGTTGCAAAGTTAGCAAATGGGTATTTAAGGTCAGTGCAAATACCTCTCAAGTAGATCACAAGCATATGTGTTGCTAAGGGCATTTCTTTCTCAGCACTCACAAAGTTTAGGTCTGGATCACCAAGGTCCATGAAACCTATAAGCTGTCCAGAGTGCTTGTCCCAAACAAGATTATTCTTAATCTTAACTTCATCGAATATTAGAACAATATATCGTTGCACATTTGATAAATTTGTGGTTGCACACTTTAAATCCTCAATGATGTGCTTGTTGAAGCCTTGCTTAGGTTTCACAACATTTCTGTAATCTCTTAGGGTCCTCTGGCTTGGTAGTTTCAACACCCCACTTGACCTGAGTTCTTCATATGCAGATGGCGATTTTGCAGCAATTGACAATGAGAAACGAATTATCATGGGATTATACCTGATACCCTTCTCATTTCTTTGCCATGCTTCCTGTTGCTGTCTCCAAAAAAGCTTCATAAAAGGACTTTGTTTCTTGTCACTTCCTTCAAGAATATTTGCAATATCCTTCTCTAATCCTTCATCAACTGTGACTGAGTTCTCTTCTATTTCCACTTTCATCTTTTCAATCTGTTTCTTCAGATCATTGCATTCCAACCTTTGCTTTTGTAAAGCTAATTTCAATTTCTCAGGTCTTGTTCGTGAAACTGGTGCTTTTACTTTAGCAGGCGACAGCACTGGTTTGCATTTTTTCTTGCGAGGTTGTGCAGGAACACAGGTGTCGCATATAGCTTTTTCTGACAACAATTTGCAGTTCTTTGATCTGAAATATTCTTTACTTTCATTATCATCATCACAACTATCTCCAAATGGGTCAATTTCTCTTGCAACAGAGTGTTTATTGAGGCCATCATGAAAAGCACCCACACCTTGACAATAAGTGAAATTTGAAAGTTCTCCTAGAATTGATGCTACAGTGTCATGGCGAACATTTCTTTTGTACCGTTTGTAAATTGGATGGTCATCTGGCAAAGACCATCCAAAAAGAGCAACTGAAAAATCAAGGCTTTCATCAACAATTACTTTGATTTTGCTGGCAATAAATCCTGTTTCTTTCTTTTCAAAAATGTATCTGTTTTCATGCAGTTTCCTGTCCCAACCATTTAGCTTCAGCTTACTCACTGATTTAGAAAAAATCCTGATCAAAATCCTTGTACACTCTTTTTGGTGTTTTGTCTGATTGCTCTTGACTTTTGCGTTTATCAATTTGAGAAGAGCTTGAGCTCCTTGGTTCTGCTTCCTTTTCAAAAGATCTTTTTGGTAAATTTCTCGTTGGGAAACTTCCAAATCTGACTTTCTTTCTGTCAACACCTGCAAGACAAACATATACAATTAGTTAGAATTATGGCATCTCATAGCATCAGAAATTTTGCCACTAAAAATATAGAAGCACCCCCCATTAGGGAGGTATAATAAATATAACAGATAGATGACTGTAGGTCTACCATACAAGATATAACCATTAGCAGAGCAGACACAAATGAGGTGATAGGCCTAGTATTTTCATTGTTTATGTTTTGTATTTTCTTTGGTCTCTTCTTCGTCGCCGTCAGGCACTGTTGCCAAAAACAGATTGAAAGTAGGTTGCAATTTCAATAAAAATAGCCCTTATATACATCCAAAATGAAAATCACTTTTTTGTATACTCACTGTGTTCGATGTCTTCTGGTGCAAAATGCAATTCGCATATGTGCAGTGTGTCGCGTTCTTTCTGCGATTTGAAGGAAGGGTCTTCCTGCCTGTTTCGCTCGATAATAGCAATCCACTTTTCTCTAATCTTTTTCGCCTCTACATCAATCGACTTGGGAACTTTAAATATTCCTATTTCTTTATTTCTCCTGTTTGTACTACACCCAAAAATTGAGCAGTTTGCTCCTGCCATACCTTGACACTTTGCGTGCTGCAGGGACTTTCTTTTGTTCGAATCACTTTCGTGCACCCTAAGGGCCTGGGGAGGGCAAATCGTTAATTTATGAACATAACGTAAAGAACCCTTTGAGATGTGCCGACATTCCAGACCAGTCTCTTTTCTATTGACTATGGTTAAATATAAGATCTAAATGTATTCACCTACCTGTAAGACACATTGAAAATGCTCTATGTAAATCTGGAGATAGTTTTCAAACTTAAAGTTGTCCTCTTGATAATTTTTTGTGATGCCAAAGTTAAACTGTTTCATGAATCAAATTCATATTTCATAAGGCATTTCAAAAGTTAGCGGTGCCATTGATGGAAATGATGCGAAAGTCTTGTTCAATGTGATACAATGGCCTCGTTTCAATGTGAGAAAAACTTCTATTATTGGTTAAGATAAACTACAGAAATGCATCTCATTAAAAATTAACATTGATGAAGGTTATTAGATACTAATAGAGAGTAGATTAATCCTGCAATCTTTTTATATACGTAAAAAATTACATTAGTAAAAAAATAGTAATCAATTAATTATTATTCTTGACAGTTATCAATGGATGGCGAAGATGAATGAGAGATAATTGGTCCCGTATGTAGATTGTAATCTATTCCCATCGAATGGTAAGAACCTCCTTCCAACTAGAACGAGGAATGGGGTGCGAAAGGAGACTCGCTGTTTGGAAGGAGGACCTTATCAGTCCGGTTCTGCGAGCCGTCGCCAGGGGAGGAGGGAGGGATCGAAAAAATATCTCTGCGAATAGATCGTTGCTTGAAAGGAGTGAATGAAAGAAAGGCATGGCCTTAAATAAATGCTAGGTCCCTGGGGCACAAATCTTTCATGGAATTTCTGTTCTTATTGAAATTCGGTGTCCACAATCCGATGAGAATAGTAATCTATTCCCATTGAATTGTAAGAACCTCCTTCCAACTAGAACGAGGAATGGGGTGCTCTCGGAGATAACCTGTTTGTATATCAACATGATCAGAAAAAGGGGGAGTCAACGTAGATAAAAAGTGACACAATTTACTGAAAAAGGTTATCTCTCCATAACTCAAGAAAACGAATCGATGATAGAAATGTACAGAATCAAAAAAGTACAAAATAAGGCAATCAGTCATATAAAGGCTTAGCATTCTTCAGACTGTTCATATCCTGGAAATCTCGCTCCAACTGGTACTTAGAAGTTGGCGAAGCAGAAGAATGAGTGGCTGCGTTCTGTGAGAGAATCCTTGAAGGACATCCTGCACCGGTTACCTTATCATACTGGCAGTAATACTGAACCATTTCAGTGCTCTTCCATCCGATATGACCTGCTATTTGCTTGTCCGAGACGCCAAGCATCGCGAGAGTAATGGAGCATCCACTTCTAAGGCTGTGCATTGTCTCACCCTGATTGATGGATAGGTCATTCAAATGCTTTTGCAGTCTGTTAGCCACGGCTGAACCAACAAACGGTTCCGCTTTTATTCTTGCGTGACCATCCCTTGCTCTAAATAAAGAACCTGTGCTGAGATCTAACCCCATGTTCTGAGACAACTCCAGATAGCACAACAGATTCTTTACAGGACAGATAGGGGACTTCGGTATTCGTTGAATAGAAAAGACATGAGCTCTGTTTCCCCTTAAGCACTTTCCATATACTTGCTTAAAAACGTACCCATTACCATCCTCTAGACGTACTACCTCCGTTGACTTAACTCTCCCCAAATCTGACGCTCGATCACCCGAGAAAAAATCTATTGTGAAGAAGGCCAGATCCCTGGCCAGAATGTACAAGAATACAGGCTTGAGGTTTTGTTCTAGCATTAGAGACCTAAGATGAATACAAAGCTTTTCTAGCTTATCCATGAACAGGGGTACAGCCTGAACTGGAAATGCTCGCGCGATGGTTTGTTCCTCAAGCACTAGAGCGTGGTACTCATTGACCAAGGAATGAGTAGCAGGATTCCCAGTGTTCAACTCGCAGTTCCAGCTGGTTCCTCTACCAACTTACCTAAAAATTGACCTCAATTTTCCAATATTGTTATCTACTGTGCCAGCAGCGAGACCTCGTCGGCATAAACAGTTACCTGAATTTCTCTGTGCTAAGTAGGCCTCGGAATGAACAACTGTCTTGCCGAACTTATCCCTCCAAACCAGGAAATGCACGACATCTCTTGGGGACGCAGCAGCTATCGTTTTTTTCCAGGAAGAGACCAAAGAAAGGACTCGAGCTGAGCCTGGAGACAACCCTTTCTGTTTCTGGTACGGCTTGTTATTTTTAAACTGTGCAAGGTGCACTAATCTATCATTTATTTTCTCCTGGTCAATGTCCACTAACGATGGCTCTCTGGTCAACTGAAAGGTTCCTCTTCTGCAACCACATCGCTGACAAAAATGATGATCATGGTCATTAGGGTGACCACACTCCACGCAGCGTACAGCTGGCTTCCATATCCTAGGTATCTCGGGTTCGTTCTGAAAAGAAAGTTAGAAAAAGATTCTAAATGCATGCAAATCCCATGGAAGTGGTCTTGTGTGCCAGCCCAACTTCTTGTCTGGAGGGAAAAATATGACATCTTGTAGGCCATTTTTCCCTAACAAACAACTGTCAGCTGCGTATGAATTAATTAGAGGCCACCAGAACTTTCTCGGCGATACATCAAAGGCAAGGAAGGTCACTCGAATCGGAGAATCTTTAAGGAATTTTAAGAGTGGACCAATAAGTACGATCGGCGGGAAGATGTAATAATTCTCTTCCGACACGAAGGACTGTGCGAAGACATTCACCCCTGCAGAATTGGGACATGGATGCGGAGAGAAAAACTTTAAGTCAGCTCCTGAACGGTTTTTCCTTACATTTGACGGAATCGCCATAAGATCGAACGTATGAGGACCAAACAATGATTCAACGTGCTGCCATGCTTTTTCTGACAAACGGCAATCAATATCAGATGAAAATCTTGATGGAGCGTCAGCAGCCATCTTTCCGGAAGGTGTGTAGCTTAAAGAGAGAGTGACATTTAGCTTAAGGCAAAGAAAAAACAACTGCTTCATTTCCTTTACAAGATCTTGATTTCGACCTCCCTCATTGTTCCAGAAGCTTAACAGGTTTGTATTATCAACTTCAGCATCTACCCTGTGATTTTGAACAGAATTTGAAAAGGCAATTAATGTGTTATACAAAGCTTTTGCCTCCCGTAAGGCTATAGGAGAGGCTGCATCAGTAACGCACCAATAATCACGAGCAACTGAACGCGTCGAGCCATTCGGGGAAAATAAGATTCCACCCCAACCCGAATTTGAAGCATCGGAGCAGAGAGCGATTCTTATATGCTTCTCATCCTTCCATGGTAAGTGACCGTCCCAAGAATCCAAGAATCTCCAATGTTCAATCTCCGCTCTCATATTGGTGGTTATTTTAACCGGTTTGGTACTCTTTATACCTTTGCTAATACCGTCATAAATCTCCCACGAGAACAACCTCGCAGCAGGAACTGCCAGAGAAAAAGAGGCGATTTTCCCTGCGAATTTTTGTAGAGTATTAAGTGATGCATGATTTGCCTTGAGAAGGGACTCTCTTAATATAGAAAACTTTTCCCTTTCTCTTGTGGGAGACGGAAAGTTTGATCCACTGAATCGGATATCATCCCCAGGTAGACAATTCTCTGAACGGGTTCCAAAACCGACTTTTTTATCCCAATAAAATACCCACAATGCACTAGAACTAGGGCACAGACGAATAAACTCGCCTCTGCTAACTCGAAATTAGTCCACTCTCGACCAGGTTTGACTCCAGGGTTTAGTTGTCCAATATGCCTGTCATCTATGTACTGAGAAATCGGAACACCATTGCTGCGGATGAAGTGTGAGGCCCCGAGCCCTACGGTTTGGTAAACATATGCACTAGGGCTCCAACCAAAAGGCAAAGTATTATATACAAAATACCAATTTTGCCAATGGAGGCCAAAAAACGGTTTACTGTCTTCCGTTAGCTCGATGTGGTCATATCCTGACTTATCATCCAATTTCATTTGAAAATGATTCTTTCCTACATACCGGGGTAAATCAGTGATGGCATCAAGCTTTACCGAGGGAGCCTTCATCCATAAGTTCAGAACCGCTCGTCGTGGCAATGCGAGGTTTGGAGGCTCGATAGTTATTGGCATAACCAGATGTGGGGGGGTACATTCCCCTCTTTTACCCCAAACTGACAGCGACCCATTGCCAACTCGTTCAAGAATGGATTCATTAATGAAATCCTCAAAATCAACACAGCTTTTACTGTTAGGCAATGCTAATCTGTGGCCTTTCTGATCATATCTTCTCCCCTTAAAATCACCCTTGAAGGGCACCATAAATCGAATACAGAAACTTTTGACTGAATAAAACTTAGATTTCATCTCTTTTGTGGTAACCTTCCAGATTGTATCCCAAGTATCCGAGTGGTGGTGTAATTCACCTGCTACAAATAATCAGGATTTCTAAAAATCAAATCTCTCCGTTGGCTTTCGATTTCCACATAGATATCATCTATTGAGGTCAAGGGTTCCAAAACGGCTGGGACGGAGGGTCCACCATCCTTACGAATCCAGGAAATATTCTCTCTGCTTCTTATGCCATGATCAACCAGCAAAGGCTGTAACTTAGCTTCGAATGACAGGGCAGTATCTTTTTACTACAAAAATGAAATATCAAATCTATAGAAATGAATCTTAAAAGAGAAAAGTAGGAAGAAAAGGGACCCTCCGACCAAGCCGCTGGAAACCCAGTCCACAACCGAGTGTAAAGGCTACGAGTTAGACCCCCAATTGGCTTGATAGGTGGGGAGAGAAAACACTTCTGGCAACCAAACAGACAGCCCTATGGAAAAAGATAAAAATTTGAGTAGGTTACACTAGCAAAGGAATTAAATTCTATAGAGTTTATACCAAAACGCCAAAGAAAATTCCTATCGCACCGAAACCTTAGGGTTATAGACAATTTGCCATGATATGCATTAGGACTCTTACGACGATAATAAAAAACAAGGCGAAGGTATCATCCAACCTTGTTTCGACCAACACAGGAAGAAGACAACAAAATGAAATCAAATCGCTTATCCAGAGTTATATCATTATAGCGTAAAAATTATTAAACAAATAACTACAAAAATTTCGTGGAAAACACAAATGGAAAGTCAACAGCTAATTGTTATTGCTAGAGTTGTTATTGCGGCTTCTCTGATATGGCATAAACCGTCTTCTTCTGAAGCATGTTGCATAAGTGTGATTATTCATATCGCAGAAAGTACAAAATCTTGGCTTTCTGCCGAACGCTGGGAGAGCAGGCCTGGGGGAGGAAGCCGACAAGGGCGTACCATGGATGCCCGGATGGTACGGGGCGAGGTAAGGAACATTTTGATGAGGGACGATTGAACCAAAGGCTGTAGGTGGAATCTGGCCCCGAAACTGATTACCATGAGTGGCAGATGGCATCTGTAGTGGTGGAAGCTGAGGATGGAAGCTCTGCGCCCTCACAGATGATTCCTTGTCTTTAAACGACTTGTCGATCTTAGAAACAGACTCTATAATTTTCTCATAGTCCCGGCCACCTAGGAGTGACAGGATATAATCTTTAAAAACACTTGTAGGTTTGTCAATCGTTTCCAACAGAGCAGCATGCGTATTGGCGTAATAATCTGCTTTTTTGTCCTTTAAGTCTTTGCTGACATTCTTCAGGCTCTCCAACTTCGCCAGCGCCTCATATTTATCAAAGTGAGATGTTTGTCTCAAGGCATATTGAATGATTCCCTTCTTAAGAGACGAGACTGTCGGCCTATTGCGGTTCTCTAAGGCAGCAAGTCTACCCAGCAATGCTTGCATATCATTATCATTCCCCTGTGAAATGAAGGGAAACAAGAATTACTAAAGGATGAATATTAACCAGGGTGCAAATAAAACAACAAATTAGCTCATTGACCAAAGGATTTAATCAAACTTCATGAGATATGTGGCAAAAATAGAACAAATCTTGAAAAACAGCCATATAACGCATAAACTAAGAATCACCTTTTAGCCCAAATACAGCCACTTAAAGGCACTGTGCAACAAAATAGAGATAAAGGCTGCAGGCTAACCAAAGATCATTGAATTAAACTTAGGAAGTTGCAAATGATAGCCAAGGCCCTTCGTGAAACGCAAAAGCAAGCTAATAAAGCATTTTTCTAGATTGACAAAAAGTGAAATTTCTGATCACTCTGGGGCAACTGCCCCATCAAGAATTACGAAAAGCCACCTATAGGGCAAATAACCATTAAATACATGAATATATAAAGCCACCTAGGGCAAATGACGATAGGATAAATTTGAAGCCACCTAGGGCAAATGTCCATAAGATACATTTGAAGCCGCCTATGGCAAATGGTCATGATGCATTAAATTATTAGCCCCCAGGGCAAATGACCATAAAATATTAAATTAGAAAGCCACCTAGGGAAATGGCCCTAAAACACTTTAAATTGTAAAGCCACCTGGGGCAAATCACCATAAAAACATTAAATTATAAAGCCACCTAGGGGCAAATGGCCATAAGATATATTTGGAGCCACCTAGGGCAAAGGGCTATGATACATAAAATTATGGAGCCACCTAGGGCAGATGACCATGAAAACATTAAATTTCAAACCCACGCAGGGCAAATGGTCCAAAAATACATTAAATTATAAGGCCACCAAGGGCAAATGGCCATAAAAACATGCCATTATAAGCCATCTAGGGCAAATGGCCATAACAACATTAAATTATAAAGCCACCTAGGGCAAATGACCATACTGTAAGACATATTTGAAGCCGCCTTGGGCAAATGACGATACAAAACCTTAAATTACAAAGCCACTTAGGGCAAATGGCCATATAAACATTAAATTATAAACCACCTAGGGCAAACGGCCATAAAACCATTAAATTATAAAGCCGCCTAGGGTAAATGATCATAAGATAATTTTGAAGCGACCTAGGGCAAATGGCCATAATACATAAAATCATGAAGTCACCTAGGGCAAACGGCCATAAAATGAAGGGCAAATGGACACATTACAACAAAGCCACCTTGGGCAAATGGCCATAAAACATTACATGATAAAGCTAGGCCAAATAGCCATAAAAACATTAAATTATAAAGCCACCTAGGGCAAAAGGCCATAAAAAACATTAAATTATAAAGCCACCTGGGGCAAATGGCCATGAAAACATTAAATCATAGAGCCACCTAGGGCAAATGGCCATAAAAACGTTAAATTATAAAGCCACCTATGGTAAATGGCCATAAAAACATTAAATTATAAAGCCACCTAGGGCAAATGGCCATAAAAACATTAAATTATAAAGCCACCTATGGTAAATGGCCATAAAAACATTAAATTATAAAGCCACCTAGGGCAAATGGCCATGAAAACATTAAATTATAAAGCCACCTAGGGCAAATGGCCATGACATAATTAAATTACAAAGCCAACTAAGGCAAATGGCCATAAAAATATTAAATCATAAAGCCACCTAGGGCAAATGGCCATAAAGACAAATTACAAAGCCACCTGGGGCAAATGGCCATAAAAATTAATTATAAAGCCACCTAGGGCAAATGGCCATCAAAAACATTAAATTACAAAGCCAGCTAGTGCAAATGGCCATAAAAACGTTAAATTATAAAGCCACCTAGGGCAAATGACCATACTGTAAGACATATTTGAAGCCGCCTTGGGCAAATGACGATACAAAACCTTAAATTACAAAGCCACTTAGGGCAAATGGCCATATAAACATTAAATTATAAACCACCTAGGGCAAACGGCCATAAAACCATTAAATTATAAAGCCGCCTAGGGTAAATGATCATAAGATAATTTTGAAGCGACCTAGGGCAAATGGCCATAATACATAAAATCATGAAGTCACCTAGGGCAAACGGCCATAAAAAGATGAAATTATAAAGCCACCTAGGGCAAATGGCCATAAAAACATTACATTACAACAAAGCCACCTAGGGCAAATGGCCATAAAACATTACATGATAAAGCTAGGCCAAATAGCCATAAAAACATTAAATTATAAAGCCACCTAGGGCAAAAGGCCATAAAAAACATTAAATTATAAAGCCACCTGGGGCAAATGGCCATGAAAACATTAAATCATAGAGCCACCTAGGGTAAATGGCCATAAAAACGTTAAATTATAAAGCCACCTATGGTAAATGGCCATAAAAACATTAAATTATAAAGCCACCTAGGGCAAATGGCCATGAAAACATTAAATCATAGAGCCACCTAGGGCAAATGGCCATAAAAACGTTAAATTATAAAGCCACCTATGGTAAATGGCCATAAAAGCATTAAATTATAAAGCCACCTAGGGCAAATGGCCATGAAAACATTAGATTATAAAGCCACCTAGGGCAAAAGGCCATAAAAAACATTAAATTATAAAGCCACCTAGGGCAAATGGCCATAAAAACATTAAATTATAAAGCCACCTAGGGCAAATGGCCATGAAAACATTAAATTATAAAGCCACCTAGGGCAAATGGCCATAAAGACAAATTACAAAGCCACCTGGGGCAAATGGCCATAAAAATTAATTATAAAGCCACCTAGGGCAAATGGCCATCAAAAACATTAACTTACAAAGCCAGCTAGTGCAAATGGCCATAAAAACGTTAAATTATAAAGCCACCTAGGGCAAATGGCCAGGACATAATTAAATTACAAAGCCAACTAAGGCAAATGGCCAACAAAAGCATTAAATTATAAAACCAACTAATGCAAATGGCCATAAATACATGAAATTATAAAGCCACCTGGGGCAAATAGCCATGAAGACATTAAATTATAAAGCCACCTAGGGCAAATGGCCACAAAGACAAATTACAAAGCCACCTAGGGCAAATGGCCATAAGATATATAGTAATCAGTATAATGAATACTTCTATTTACATGATATAGAGAATGCACACTTAGCAAATAAGCATAAAAAAGGCATATACTGTAGGGAAGTTTATCCAGAAAAGCCACCAAACTACAGAAGGGCATATATTGGACCATATTAAAATGACTAGAAATACAAAATTAACCCATAAATGAATTTGTTATGAAAAAAAAAGAAATCAAGTAAAAATAAACGCAGATACCACATAAACCAACACGTGTGACGTCTCATGCATGTCCATACACACCTGGATTTTGAGCAACGTGTTGATGTTGAATTGGGTTTCCAGCACGTGCTTCTTGCTCTTGTTGGTTGCCTGGTTCGGCTTGACGAACCCGTTGGGCCTGAGCTTCAGGTCGAGCTTGAATATTATTACTGTTATTTTCATGGCCTAAAATGGCTTGTACTACATCTTCCCGCTGCACATGGCCGGGAATTTGGGCCATGATGGAGGTGGTAAGGCGACGGCGAGGTTAATTAGATATCACAAAAATATCTCTTGTCGAACAGATCGTTGCTTGAAAGGAGTGAATGAAAGAAAGGCATGGCCTTAAATAAATGCTAGGTCCCTAGGGCACAAATCTTTCATGGAATTTCTGTTCTTATTGAAATTCGGTGTCCACAATCCGATGAGAATAGTATTAATGTCTTCATTCATCATGTGGAGTGTCCAGCGATGTTGACAGCATTGTTCAATATCAAATTCACACTCACGTGGCACAAATCAACGACACGGATGTCTGTTCTCTCGATGCTTCGTGCGTTCTTATGCGATGCAATTTTTTATGCGAAAAAACTATTGTCAATGGACAGATTGCAGTTTTCACAGAGAAAAGGAAAACCATACTCCATAAAGCCATACTAACATGTTCTCTTTGCCTTTCCGTTTACACTGTACTGGATCAGTTTTTGCTTGCTGAATCAAGCATGCGCACTTCGCACAAATTTTTTCTCACCCAACAACAACAAACAAGGCCTAAGGTTTTGGGCGCCAGATTGTAAGGATTGCAGAAGACATGGCAAAAGCAAGCAAAAAAACGCAAAACAAAACAAAAAAAACACCGAAGAGGAAAAAATCTTCACGTGGACGGAAGAGGAAATAGCTCTCTTGCTTCGGGTAGTTCTTGACTACAACAAAAGTAAAGCTGCTGCTGGTATTGACTGGAAGACAGTCAAATCTAACTACAAGGACATCGCAATTCAGTTTCAACAGCACTATCCAGCGAGGGAGGTAAATGTAATCCTGAAGAATTCCCTCATTGTGAAGAGCCCAAAATTCTCGGAAAGGGCAGAATTGTACCTAAGGGGATGTTTAATAATTACGTCATGCTAAATTTGGGTTTTTAGAACCACCCATCCCCCCTCGTCATGCTCTGTCACGGCTTCGTGTGACACCCCCTTGCGTGACGTCACTCTAGGCAGAGACAACCCCCTCTTAACAAAATTCCAGTACATATGTAACACATGAAAAATTAGAGTAATATAAGTTTTCTTTTGACTTTATAACAGCAGCGTGTTTGTTCTCACAAGCAAACCTTTCTTTATATGCTGTAACAAACTCTTGATGCAGCAGCGAAACCTTTTGGATGACCTCGTCTTGAAAATCTGGAGTCATCATTTTTCACTGCCGAAAACTGCACGACATTGAAATGTTGAAAGTAAGCAAAACGAAAAAGTATTTTCGACATCTAAATTACTGTAATTTGAAACTTATGTTTTTGAAACATTTGAAATCGAAATTCGAATGTTTTGAAACATTTTCAATAAAGCATTCTTTACATGACATAAAAACGGAAAACAACGTCTTTATTGACAAATCCAAATAAAACTTTATTTCAAATTTTTTTATACCGTGATGCCACAGACTTGAAATAAGTACTATCCACCCCCTCATTTACCATCACGCTGCGTCACGAAAAACCTAAAAAACCACCCACCCCCTAGCGTGGCGTAATTATTGAACTGTCCCTAAACTGAAGACAGTAAAAGCAGGTTTTCGCAAGGCCCTTGATTCAAAACGCAAAAGTGGTGGCGGACGAGTTGTCATGACATTGTATGACAAATGACGAATGCATGTAAATATGGGGTGGTTCTCCAGCAATTGACAGTTTTGTTGGAGGAATAGAAAGTTCTACCACACTGCTCCAGTCTGAAAATAACCCAAATACCCCCACTACAATAGACAGCTCTCTGGATGGTGATGAAGCTGAAGAGGAGCCAGACAAGGAAGTGACAGATGTCACTAATGTTGCACTATGTCAAGATGCTGCTGCGAAAAAAGCTGAAAAGAAGAATTAAATGGCCCAGTTTCTCAAGGAAAGAAAAGATGGAAAGCTGACTAAGAGATTGTCAACAGATGTACACCTGATAGATATTGCAAGAGATGATGTTGCAATAAAAAAAGCATATGAACGCCTAGATGCAGTAACTGAGAAATATGACCTGCATATTAAAGCTATTGCAGAAAACGTGACTGCACTCACATCTGCTGTGACAAATGGTTTTCAGTTATTACAAGGCTTCCTGCAGCAGGGTAACTCATACCAGCATTCACACACTGACAATCTTCATCAAGGGATGGCTTTTTATCAACAAACAGTAGAAAGCTACAGACAGATATTTGACAAAAACATTTCTAATATCCTTTCCGCCATTTTCATCATTCTTTGTTGAGATGTTAATATTGCTTTTACTTCTAGAAATCTCAGGCTGGCTTTGTTTTTCATGTTGAACTGCACCTGTAACTGATTCATTTCTGATGTCTTCATTTTGTAGCTCACAAAAATTATGCAGTATAAAGCAGCTAAGAATAATGTAGGGCAGGTCATACAGATTTATATCCATTTCTCTTCTGAGAGCTCCGAGACATGCTTTTAGTCTACCAAATGCACATTCTATAACAATACGAACGGATGATAGTTGCCATCCAAAGTAATCCTCTTTTACATTGGTGCCAGCAGAAGCAAACTCTTTCATTAAGAATGGCAGCAGTGGGTAGGCAGGGTCACCAAGAAGGCATACTGGAACTGGAATTTCACCCTCTACAATTTCTTTGGGGCACTGTGGCATAATTCCATCTCTAAGCATCTTATTGGTCGAGGAGTTTGCAAAAATCGTTGCATCATGCACACTTCCAGG